>JAENRP010000123.1:51676-118985 GCA_024741835.1 Diplocarpon mali | reverse complement strand
AGAGGAGAGAGGAGAGAGGAGAGAGGAGAGAGGAGAGAGAAGAGAGAGAAGTGGAGAGATTAAGTAAAAGAGAAGCTAATAAAGCTTCCCCTCCACCCTTCAAGAGAAAAGAATCGATGAAACGCAAAGGAAAGATCTCGCAACCAGACTAAGAATATAGAGCAGCAAAAAGAGGCGGGAGGCCAAGGCGACTCCATATTCCACCCCTTGTAAAACACCAAGCTTGTTTACTTCTCAAGACCTAGCGTCAAAGGCCTCGCCGGTCCCATGCCCAGAACCAAAACAAGAACACAAAAAGCGACCGAGACAGACCCCGAGAGACGCGCCTGGACATCCGACACCTTTCTGCCGCCTGGGGGTACGTAGAGCCAACTACGCCCTCGATACCGTAGACCAGGATCAGAGAAGAGCAGAGCTCGCTAGCTGCCCAGGCGCGTTGCAGACCCGCGCTCGAGGGAGGGGTGTGGCGGCGTCATGTCTGTTCGAGATCTTTCGGTAGAGTGGAGGCTGAGAGGATAGCTGAGATGTCGCTACCACGAGGCCGGTCGAGTCCCGAGGTTGACTCGCCATAGCAAGGGTTGGGAACGGAGTCTCGGGCTGGATGGAAGAGGCGGCTGATCGAAGGCTGGAAGGCTGCGTTTGGTGGCTGCTTGGTTTGGGGGGCTGCCAGATGTAAGCTTCGGTTGCGCTGTATATATGTATGTATGTATGTATGTATGTATGTACTGCCATGTCCCACGAGCTATGTGTGACTGGCGGTACGAGTACGTGGTGCTTCCATGGGATGTATAGGCAGAATAGGGTGGTCTCTAGATGACCTGTCTACCTCTGCTGATGGAAAGGCTTGTTTTGCGTAGTCGACTTCTCTACCTCTGGTGCTTGGGACAATGCGGTTGCATGAAAGTTCGAGGGATCTAGTCGGAGCTCGAGAGCCGCTTGCTGGTGAGTAGCTCCACGCCAGGTTTGGGGATCCTCTGGAAGCTGTATTGCGTATGGCACCAGGGGTAGCGAGCTGTGACGGCGGAGTCAAGAAGGGCAAGTCACCGGCGCGGCCGGCACGCGTCTCTCCTGTGACTCGGGAATCTGTTTACGTGTGAGGGTATGACTGCTGCAGAAGAACATCCATCCCGAGACATGATCAGAGCCTCGTCCGGTGAAAGGGCTTGCGTGTTGAGAAGCAGACGGGAATCGGCGAGGTCAAGCTTCCAGACGCCATTCTCATGATCATGTCGCTCGGCTGGTCACGCCGTGGGATCGACATGTTGCAGTGCTCACTCGCGCAAGGGTCCTCCGGGCTTTCATTTCATCTCAGATCAGTGAGCGCAGACTAGTCACTTGCACAGCGTTGTTTCAACCAGCATCCTGCGAGCTCTGCGCTGCGGTATTATCGATGGATGCAGTCTCGACGACGTCGTCGGCTCCTCAGCCCGCATTACTTACAGCTCTCTTGCTGGTCTCGACACGTCCAGCCTCTCTCCCTCTGCCTAGTCCCTAGGGATGCCTATGCGATCGATCCTCCGCTCAACTTGATCACTTGGCCTGCAGGGAGCAGAAGAGTCAGCATCGTTCCCGCGCGCTGCCGAGCAGTGTCACATACCATTGATCCATTCACTCTCTCGGCTGGCCAAGAAGGACACCACTCTGCCAATGTCCTCGGGGACGGCGCAACGTTGGAGTGGGCACATCTTGGCGATCCCGGCTTCGATGGATTCGGGAGATGACTCGGGCGTCGCCCCAGGAGAGTAGTGCCATGCGTTTCTTCGCCGTGTTAGTGGAAGCACAGCGAGAGTTTGCGTGCCCTCTTACTTGTCAAACATGTCCGTCTTCACTCCGCCGGGCGCAATGGCGTTGACAGTGATCGCCTTGGATGGACCGCACTGCACCAGGCCTCGCGGTCAGCATTGATTCCGCTCCACCAGGGGAAGCCAGGGCTGGGAAGCACGTACGTCGGCGGCAAAGCTTCTCGTGAAGCCCTCCACCGCGGCCTTGCTGCCAGCGTAGAGCGCATGGTTTGGCACGGACAGGTTCGCAGCCACCGAGGACATCAGGATGATCCGCCCGCCCTGCTCCAGGTGGATGTAGGCCTGCTGCGCGACGAAGAACTGCGCCTTGGTGTTCAGGTTGAAGACCGAGTCGTACTCCTCCTCCGTGATCTTGTCGGCGTGCTGGAAGTTTTCCGTCCCCGAGTTGGACATGACGATGTCGAGGCGGCCGAAGTGAGCCACGGCCTCGGTGAAGAGGCGCTGCACCTCGGCGAGCTTGGTGACATCTGCCTTGATGGCGAACGCTTTCCTGCCGAGCTTCTCGATCTGCGCCACGGTCTCTTGGGCGCCGCTGGAGGTGTTGGCGTAGTTCACCACCACCGAGGCGCCTCGCGATGCGAGCGACAAGGCGATTCCGCGCCCGATGCCACGACCAGACCCGGTAACCAAGGCAACCTTGCCTTCCAAGGAGCCGACCTGGACTCCGGAGTCAGCGCGAAGTTCTGGATATGATTCGGGGATTGCGCGAGCGGGCGGCAGTGAGAAGCCGCCGTCCCTGCAAGCACCAAGCGTCGCGCGGACACAGCTCATCGTACCTGGTAATCGGGCGATGAGATGCTGACTGAACCCATGGTGAGAGTGAAGCTTGAAAGTGTCGATGGGGGAATGGGTGGTGAAGACGTGGGAGGGCAGTGCAACGGCGAGCCGGACCAGACCATCTCCCACGAATGTCTCGACTTTATATCTCGACTTCATCTGGCAACGGACTCCGCCCCGAAGCGCTTCTCTCAGCCGCGTCCGGGTCTGGCCTTTTTGCTGGGACTGGAGCGCAGCCTCTCTCGGACGAAAGCTACGCCCCCAGCTCACGAGGGACGCATGGTTGTGCGCCGTCTACTCCTTCGGCCACCCGCTACTTCGAACCCCAGCAACGCGTCGGATCTCCGTACGTCAAGTCCGGAAAATCCACACGATGTGATGCAGCGTGAGGTCAAGTCCGGAGATCCAGACAATCTGATCGAGCGCGAGGCCAGTGCCCGCGTCGGATGGCCGACGGGATCCAGGCGGCGCGCAACCCATTTTCTGTTTCGGATTTGAGGCCAGCCATCGTCTCTGCGGCTTGTCTACACTCGCGCCGTCTGTTTCTGTTGTCGTCGGCGGGGATGTGATTGGCCGCCGGCCAGCGACCAGCCCACAACATCCGTGCTCCTGAGATCAACAACAAGCTCGCTTCCTCCGTCCGAGACGTGTTTGCGCACCGGGGGCTGGAGAACTCGGATGGTGCGATGAGATTTGGGGCGGTTACAGAATGACCGACCGCAGAGCGGCCTTCCCACATCTCGGTGCGGTTCTCGGACTGCATGGTCCTTCTGCTGCGCCCAGGAGCCCGGGCTATCTTGCTTCGGTCACAGATCGTGGGGATGCAGATCCGACGGATGGATTCTGCTGATGTCCGGACGGAGCATCAGGTGACACGCGACATACATACTCTACATTATCCGCCTCTTCGCAGAGACAACGACTGTCCCTCCCCGAATCACCGGCCCCCCGCGATAGAGCCGGATTGTCAATTCTCATCTGTGAATCCGGCCCGAAGAATCCGGCCTCTCGCCACCTCACGATGTCTCGATCTACCGTCTCACGCGAGACGCAGGCCCCCTCGGGACTCTGGCAGAGCAAGAAGAAAATCTCCTTCGAAGGTAGGCGACCTCTCGAGATCTTCTCTCCCTGCTCTGACAAAGCACGACGACAGATTACGCGGTTCTGCAATCACTTGTGTTCGACTGGGCAGACAGCTACGACGCCAAGGTAAACATGCCCCCGAAGACCAAGCACATTCCCCGCTGATGCCTCTCGCAGGACTGGGACCGTCTGAGGAGCATCCTCGCTCCCACGCTGCACGTCGACTACACCAGCATCGGCAAGCCGTGCCTGTGGCCCCAGCTGTCGGCCGGCGACTTCGTGCGCATGGTGACGAGCGAGCGGTTCCTGGGCAACCCGTGCCTCCAGACGCAGCACCTGCTCGGCGCCCACTACTACGAGCGCATCTCCGACACCCAGATCGTCGGCCACCACCAGATCCGCGCCGCGCACCAGCTCTACACCGGCCCCGACCGGCAGACCGTCCGGCTGAAGGGCCACGTCCACGCCTCCAACGTGCACTTCTACACGCGCGTCGACGGCGTGTGGAAGTTTGCCGGCCTGCGCCCGACGGTGAGGTGGAGCGAGCACGAGTTTGAGAAGGTCTTCCAGGGCATGTACGCGGAGGCGGTGGCGCCCGCTGCGGAGGGGGGGGGTGCGTCCAAGGATGGTGTTGTGGTGACGGTGTCTGCGGTGGATGCCGTTGAGGTCGTGGTGTAGACATCGCAGGAGTTTCCACGCCAGAACCAGACTTGTAATGGGCGATATCATAATCACCGTCTCGATAGTGAATCTCAAGTTGCTGGGTAGGAGCAGCACTCTAGTCTAGCACTAGGACCAGACCTATAGTCTGACATGACAATTACTGTAATTATCATGGATATCATTCGAGTTGGCAAAGAGAAAATCACGTTAATCTAGTCTTGGAACTTGACCTATAGTCTGATAATACAATTAAAATAATTGTTATAGATATTACTCAAGTTGCAAGAAGAAAGCACTTTAATCTAGTACTAGAACTAGACCTATAGTCTGATATTGCAATCACTATAATCATAGATATTATTCAAGTCACAAGAAAGCACTTGAATCTAATACTAGAACTAGACCTATAGTCTGATATCACAACCACTACAATCACCATAGATATCACCCAAGCTACAAGAAAGCACTCCAGTCTCCAATCCCAGGACCACACCTGCGATCCCCCATCCAGAGCATCCCGCACCACATCCCATCCCCACCGTCCACCTCCCCCCCCTCCCTTCTCACTTCCCGACCACCCTCCTTGGCCAACCCGCATCTCCGAATCCGTGACATATACACCTACACCTACAACCTACAACCTACACATCTACACCACCCCTCCTCGCACATCGTCATAAAACCCAAAACCCCGCGGTCTCTCCCTCCTACTTTTCCTTCCCTCCCCCCCCCGACCGTCCCGATCGCAAGCCAGGCCCCAGGGGACGGTCCCCCCGTTGGGCCGCCGCACGGCGCAAACCCGGGCTTCCCTCGCTCCGGGGCAGCAGGTCGCCTCGTCGCAGGCCCCCAAACAGCAGGCCGTGAGCACCGTGGGAAAGCACAGCACAGCACAGCACAGCAGACCAGACCAGACCGTGGGACGTTCCGTTTCGGCTGCCGAACAGCGCTGCCCGCAAGCCGCCTTGGTCTTGGGTGGGTGGCTCAGGGGGCGTCGAGGGGGTTGAGGAGTGTGGGCGTTGGTGCTGGATCCAGAGCAGAGATTAGAGAGGAGAATGCATCTCACCAGGGTAAAATCACGGAGGATCAGACCCCCATCATCTGATCTCTCCTTTGTGGAGGGACGAAAAAAAGATGAGAAAGCGAGTCGAGACCCCCCAACGCGCAAGAGATAAAGAGAACCCTTTCAGACGGGGGTTTCGGGGTTGCGATGCGACTAGGAGTTCTCGCAACCAGGCGGCTGAAGGCACCTGAATCACGGCATGCACCCGGAGGAGTATCAAATCGCTTCATTATATTATTATCGGTGACCAATTTGAATAAGCCCCTTGGGCTCGCCGGACCCATGTTTTACACGTTGCATCCAGATACGAAGGAGTGTCTTGACGGAACGTGACGCAAAGATGCCAGCAATGTATGCAACAAAAACTCCCGAGAACCATCCACAATGCCCGCCTGCGATCACAAAGACAAACGCCGTTTTCCGAACATGTTGGCATCGACTGCCTAGATCTTAAGGGCCGCTTTGATCAAGGCCGCAACTTCTCCTGTCTGGTTGTGGCTGTCAGTCTCCGTTCGTGTACCAGAGGATAGTGTTTGACTCACGATTGGCTGTCTCATCATAGAGAAGTGGTTTCCTGAGGTGCTTGCACACTCAATGTTGCCTGCACCCAACAATTGATCCCATCCATTCGGTCCCAGGTTGGTCCGATCATAAGTCAGCCCTGCATACGAGTCAGCAACTTCTCGAGAGACTTCTGATCAGGGGCTGGGTCCTTACAATTCATGGAATTCGGCATCGGAACAGCAGGGTCCCAGTCGGGTTTTGGGTCGGAGTCCAAGTGGACGATGCCATCGCGGGCCCAGATTGCCGTGGTTGGCGGCATCTTCGACACATCGATCCCCTCCGCGTCCCCCAGACTATCGGAGTAGTTCGTCAACGCGCGGACTGCCGAGGCAAAGTGTGGGAGGAGCCACTCGGGGATCTTGGCGCCTGGCTTGCCGAGCAGACCGATCCTGTCGCAATAGCGGTGGAATGAGGATGGCAGGGCTTCCAGCTTGACCGGGCACGGAGAGTCGATGAGCAGCAGTCTCTCGACCGTCTCGCCCTTGCGGATGAACTGTCTGGTCATCTCATAGGCAAGGACGCCCCCAGCAGACCATCCACCAAGCTTGTAAGGACCATGAGGCTGTCGGCGTTGGATCTCAGCCATGTAAATTTGGCAGACTGCTGGGATACCGATGGTGAAATCTTCTGGGGTCTTCATGAAGGGGCAGTTCAGACCGTACACGAGGAGGTCGGAAGCAGCGATGTCCGGGATCGGAGCGTACGAGGTGGCCGATCCGGATCCGTCAGGGAGGAGGAAAAGAGTGTGCTTTGCCGTTTTGGGGTTGCCTTGGAGAAGAATAGAGCTTGCTGGAGGGTACGTCTCAGTGGGGAATCTGTCGGCTCGGGGTGTAGGGGTTGGCAATGGAACTGGTGCCTTGAGCGTCGTCGAGTTCAGGGCGAGACTTTCCACTCGCGCCTTGACTTTCCGAAGCCCCAAGGAGGTTTCAATCATATCGATTGACGTGTTGCTGACCAGAAGATCCGAATTCATCGACAGACCGGTCTTTTCTCTCAGGGCACCGAGGATACTGAGACTCATGAGCGAATCCATGCCCATGGTGGCCAGGTCTGTGTTCCCAGTGATCTCCTCGAGCTCGACGCCCATTTCTTCTGCGATGGTTGACCTGATAGTATGGATCAGATCCGACTCGTCTGAGCCATCCCGTTCGTTCATGTCCTCAACCATCGCCTCGGTATCAGAGTATTCCGAGTCGCTGGTCATTGATCCCGTGCTGATCATGTCCGGAGTGGACAACCCAGAGCTGCTCGCCAAGTCTCCGGCGCTCTCGAACTGCCTAAGATGGGACTTGAGGGAGGCGATGGTTGGCAAATCATTAAAGACGGAACTCGAGAAGTCCAACTCCAGGTCCTCGCGGAATCTACCTGAGATACTCAGTGACATGAGCGAGTCAACTCCCAGATCAGAGAGTGAAAGTTCGTCTGCAAGCTCGGAAAGCTCACATCCGACCTCGTCCGCAATAATCCTCAAAGCCTGGGCTACCAAGTTGCTGGTGACCTGAATCTCAAGCTTTTTTGACGCCTTGGTCATCCTGGTGACTTCAATCTTCCGAGCAGGTGCCTGCTTGGTTCCAGTAGTAGACATTCGAGTCTTTATGCTCGTGTGTGTCATGTTCTGCTGTTTGGCCTGGGAGACTGGCACTGGTGTTGGGCGCGGGGAGGCTGTTTTCGCTTTGGTTGGTGATAGGAGGGTGTCAAGAAGTGCTCTTGGAACACACTGAAACCTGACACCTCCGGCGACACCGATAATGTCGTCACCTTCGAAGACATAGACGTCGCCGGCAACCATCTTTCCACCTCCAGCGACTGGCTGCATTCGACAATAGGATCTGTACTTCTTCTCTGCTTCGAGAGGTTTCGCAAATCGCAGTGTCTCCCAGCCGTGCGAGATATAGACTTGCTTCTTTGAATCTAATGCATCATTGGCATTCATGATAAACTGCCCAATAGATTAGTCAATGCCTCTCAAAAAAAACTCCGAGGGGAAGGTGCATACTCCAGTGATGTGACAAACGCTATCAATGAAGTAGGGGCTCATGAAGAAATTTCCATCTTGGCTGCTCGCTTGGAACGAGACCGCAGACGTTGCTTCGAGGGCGCCGCTGTTCAGGATGACCTCTTCCATACCCCTGAACTTGTCATCGTAGGTGACGAGAGCAGAAAAGAGTTTGTAAGCCAGTCCTCGTTGGACAGTGTGAACTCCCTTCCCGCCACTTTTCAGCATGTCGACACGGGTCTGGACTAGGAACTTCTGTCTCTCCCATTCTTTGGACCACGCAGCCGAGTCCTCGTAATTGATGTCGCATCTTGAATGATCGATGAGTTTGCCGTCGGGGCCCACGCTTCGGAAGTGCATCACACCCTGTCCTTTGATAAAGTCCAATTTCGCCTCGACTTGCACAACCTGACTTGGGGAGCTTTTAGTGACGTTCAAAACCAAAGGCTTGTGGTTTTCCATGTTCATGATGTTGACATGTGGTTTAGGAGCTTCTGGCTTCGCGATTCTGAACGCATAATCGCATAGAGTCATGGCCATATCAGCAAGCACTATGAGAGGTTAGCGATTCATTCATCGAAGAGATCCAAAGCAGACAGGAGATTTTGTACGTACGCGTTGATGGGCAAAGGCCTGCGCCATTGACTTGGTGCCCCTCGATCACAGCGCGTAGCAATGGCTCCGCAAGATCCGATTCGGCAACAACGACTGCAGAATCAGAGTCGATCTTCTCGTGAGTTATCTTCTGAATCGAGGTCGTCGAGAACCTGGGCTTGACTAGCTCCTTTTGTATCTTGTCGCCTTTGGTCAGAGTCCAATTGCCCACATAGTCGATCCAGTAATTCTTGTCATCGTAAGCATAGGTTGGCAGTGTCAAAACCTCGTGGCATTGGCTGAAGATGTGGTGATAGTCCATCCAATCAATGCGCACACCCATGTTAAACAGTGCAGAGAGACTGTTTGAGAGGGTCTTCCAAGGGTCGTCATTACGGTTTAGAGACGGCACAGCAGTGGCATCTTTTCCGACAATGCTCTTGATCATATTGGAGCAGATTGGGTGGGGCCCGACTTCGATCCAGGCCGTATCACTGGCGACGGTACCGCTATCCAACGCTGACTTCAGGCCATCGAGAAAGTTGACACTTCGCCTGCAGTGTTGAGCTAGATACTCTGCTCCAAAAACTTCAGATTCGGTCACGACGGATCCCAAATAGGTAGAGATGACAGGTACCCGGGGTTGATTGAAGACGATTGATTTAGCAAAATTCTTGAAATCCTCAAGTATAGGATCGACCTGGGCTGAATGGAACGCGTATGGAACGTTGAGCTTGGTGGCTTTGAAGCCTGCATCTGTCAACATCTCCCTCAGTTCCTCGATGCGATCGGCCGTTCCAGAGAAGACGATATCTTCGGGACCATTGATGCAAGCCTTCTCGACTGGGATGTGAGATATCAGCCGCTCAACGCTGGAGAAGCTGGCGCGTACAGCCAGCATACCGTGACTGCCCATAGCACAGCTGGAGACGAGAAATTGCGCGCGTCGTCCTACGAGAAGAATCGCGTCAAGAACAGAAATCACGCCAGCAACCTGGAGTGCGGCGTATTCGCCCAAGGAGTGTCCAATTACAGCTGTGGGCGTGACACCCCATGATTTCCACAACGCGGCTAGTGCCATCTCAATGGATACGATGGCGAGCTGAGTGACAACTGGTGATACGCTGGCGAGGTCCTCAATGTCACCATCGATGAGGCCGATGAACGAGGGCAAATCGTGGCCAAGAGCAATGCGATCATAATCCTCAATGTCGCTGCGGAATTGTGGCACATCTTGAAGAAGCTTCTTGCCCATTCCGATATAATGCGATCCTTGTCCGGTGAAGGAAAATGCAACAGTTTGCTTCTTGCTCGAAGAGATCGGAGTGCGAGCAGCATCAACGAGCGGGCTCAGCGTGTCGCGAACATGGCGCATGCTCTTGGCTTCAAATGCGAGTCGGTATTGATAGTGGTTTCTTCGCGCCGTAGTTGTATACGCCAAACTTGGGAGACTTGAATCTGTCTTGTCGTTCGCCCAGGCTAGCAATCTTCTTGCGTTTTGCTTGAACGAGGAGAGCGACTTGGCAGTGATGACCACTATATGACTTGACCGCGGATCCAGGCTCAATGGTGCTTTCCATGGTGCATCCTCAAGAAGCATGGCGGTATTCCCTCCAGCGGCGCTGAAATTGTTGACAAATACGTAGCGTGATGACTCGGCAGGTCGTATGAATGGGGTTGACCTGAGAGCGATCTGTAGATATCGTTCTTTGAGGTCTGAGGGGAATGCTGGGTTGATCTGGCTCTTAATGCCGCAATGTGGCGGGATCAAGTTCTTTTGGAACATCATCAAGACCTTCACCAATGCACAGGCTCCTGACACTGCTTCTCCATGACCGATATTTGACTTGACGGATCCCACGAAAAGAGGCTGGTCTGCGCGACGCTTCTTCTTACTGGCAGTAGGGGGAGCAAATACCGACGAAACCGAATCCATCTCAACGCCATCGCCAGCCTGAGTACCGGTGCCGTGCATTTCGACGTATTTAACGTCTCGAACGTCAACCTCGGCCTCGTCCATGACCTTTTGAAACAGAAACTTTTGAGCTCCAGCATGTGGATGGGTGATTGAGACGGCTTCCGCACCTGAAAAACGGAGGTTAGTTGATGTAGTGTAAATCAATCGAACATAACTATCGTTGCAACGCCTGGAAATTCATTCTTCGTCTGTGGGTGATTAACTCACTATGATTCGTTGCAATGCCATTAATGACACCGAGTATCGGATCTTTCTCTGCAATAGCATCGTCAAGTCGCTTCAGAATCAAGGTTACCACACCTAAGGACGAACAGAAATCAGCAAATGCTCTTCCTAGACTTAAGACAGGCGGATTTGACACTGCCAGAGCACCTACCATCACCTCGGCAATAGCCATCAGCACCTTCATCATATGTCTTACAAGATCCAGTCTTAGACAGAAATTGGCCCTTGGATAGACCCGAGAAAATGTCGGGGTTCGTCAATACGTTCATGCCGCCAGTAAAGACTGTATCGCACTCTCCAGCTCTCAACGATGTGCAAGCCAGCTGGATGGCTGCAAAAGAAGAGGAGCAAGCCGTGTCAACCGAGAAGCTGGGTCCGCTAAACCCGAAGTGGTAATTGATTCGACCAGGTCCAAAGGCTCTGACACCTCCGGTGATCTACAGTGGATTAGCACACGTCCCATAACTCAATATTGAGTTTCAGGCTTACGAAGTAGGTATCAATGTCCTGAGCGGCATTGATTTCTCGCCAGTCGTCGCTGGTTTGTCCATAAATCGTAGCAACGCGGTGAGCCATAGTGGTAGGCGTCGAGTCCCGCACGAAACCTGCCTGCTCCATACTTTCGTAGGCAGTCGACAAAGCTAGTCGCTGCATTGGATCGGTCTGAGTAGCCTCACGAGGCGACATGTTGAAGAATCGAGGATCGAACAAGCCAGGGCTGTCAATGAAGCAGCCATATGGCGTGTGACTCTTATTCTTGCCTTTGCCAGTCGAATCTAGATGAGCCTGAGCATCGAAGCGGTCCGCGGGAATCTAGATAGTCAGGATCGGTCAAGGGAGCCTGGAACCAGCACTTACCTCACGATGGACATCTAGCCCTTGCTCGAGCAGCTTCCAGAAAGCTTCGTGGTCTGCGGCATTTGGGAACCTGCCAGCCATACCAATGATTGCGATCTTCGAGTTTCTGAGGTCGCCATTGGGACTCTTGGGGAGACGATTCTGCGAAAACCACGAAACAACGTCTTGAAGCGATATTTTGAGACCGCCTCCAACTTTCAAAGCAGAGACAAGGCTATTGGAAAGCGCTGTAGGCCCCATGGCAAGAACTCTGACTCCGGAAACAGAAGATGAGCGGACTGCTACAACACAGGCTTTGACTCGCGCATCCCACTGGACTTGATGAGCCAAGACCTCCCACACGCTCTGTCTGAATAGCTCCAGTGTTGATCCTTCGGATTTGGAGGAAGACATGCCCGTGATCCGGTAGATTACAGCATATTGCTCAAGACGAGTGGCGATGTCCGCATCAATAATCTTCTCGACATCTGATTTGGTATACAAGTGGGCTGCGTGGTATGGCCCCCTGATAGGAATGTCCCTTCGTTGAAGAGCCTGAAAGGATGGTGATGTGTCGAAAAGCTTACTACGGGTGGATGGAGATCCACTGATAGTGACGGACATAGATCCGACAGCGCTGATGTAGAGACATTTAGAGTTGGAAAGGCCCTGTCTGTGGATTAGTAAGGGTATGCCACAATGCCCTCCAGAGCAACTTACACGAGAGTTGTTGAATTCTGAGATGGCAACTTCGGCTTCATCTCGGGAAATCCCAACAACGATGGTCGACCATGTCTGAGACTGGTCCGTTGGAGTTTCCAATTGATTGGCGACTGTGGAGACCCTCGAGCCCAGTCGAAAGGCGATCCGAACTGTCTGAACTGCAAGAGGAATGAGGGAGGATAGTGAGCTGCTCGAAGCAACGGCAGATGCGGAGAGAAGCCCTGTACAGATTCCCAAGATTTCTGTGGACGATGTAGGGTACTCGAGAGGATATTCTTCGTAGTAGCCGATGAAATGACTGAGTTGCGCTAAGGATGTAAGGGTGCTCTCTATCGCAATATTGTAACGCTCCGCGTTATAGTATCTCTCAACAAGCTCAGCAATGTTGGAGAACGGGGGTAAATCTCTCCGGGAGCTAGATGGAGAAGAAGATATCTCATCTTTTGTTATCGTTAGTTAGGCGTCCCCTGAAAAACTCGAAGCTTTTGAAGAGAATGAGGGAGACTTTACACACCTTGAAGGGCGACTTGCACCTGCTCAAGAAACGAATGAAGTAGTGGAGACCCTTTGCGTCGCAAGACCTTGGTCAGGAATTGCTGAGGGTCCGCCGTCTGGTCGCCAAAGAGTAGCACGTCCATGATATGCCTTTTTTGGAGATTATAGAACGAACGTAGAAGGTAGATCAAGACGCGAAAGAAAACGTGATGAAAGATGCTGAGTAATTAAGAGACTGGAGGATAGGAACTTGTGGAAGATTGAAGAGAGGCAATGCCAGCTATATATCATTTCTAGGAACGCATGTGCGCATGCAAAGAATGTCATACAATTGGTGATACTCGACTTGGAGTAAGTTCCGTCAGGGGTACAAACATCGGAACAGGTAGTTTAGATGCGTCAAACTTGTGGGCTAAACATAGATCGCCGGCATGAGATCTGAGGAAGCCGTTGTGAGAATACGGAAACGAAGAGCTTTACTCGCACGCTCTTCCTTGAAGAGGCTTAGGCTCAAGGATATTCAGAGGATTCTGCCATCCTGTCTCGCGAGTGTCCGTCCACACTCGTTACCTGTGCAGCTCTTAAGAAACAACCTAAGATCCTTGCTACCCAGGGCGTGTTCTCGAGAGAATGTTTGAATATGCTTGCGATACTGATGATGGGTGATGCTCTCGCCGGACAGAGAGACTGGGGCATGGCAATCCTTGACTGAAAGTACATCAACCATAACAGGAGGCCGCACCCAATAGGATGGAAGTCAACATGCTGGAGTTGTCTGACGCAGACCATAAACAGTCCTATTCCGTGCACACTTGAGAGCGTACTTCTCTCCACCGGCCGAATCATGCATGGGCCTTCGAGGCCACTGCAGTAGGTAGCCTGTGCACGGCACGGACCAGACGGTCGACCCCTTTCAAAACTGACGTGCGAAAGAGAATTGTAATCAGAGAAGATAGTCTGCTTTGCTCAGACCACGACGAGTGTTTTCGATTGCGCTACTCTGCTGTGCCGAACTCCCGAAACTGGGAGACGCGGGAACAATGGAACGGACGTCTGAAAGGCGGCTTGGTGAAAATACAGTTACCGACATTTAGAAATTCTTCTCGCTTATGTAAACAAAGATGAGGCTCTGCTCATGTGCGCGCGCAACGACACCTCATCCTTAACACAGGTGATGTACTTAAAGAATCGCTCACTCGAATCCGCCCATGACTTCAGAATAGCGATTCAACCGTGAACCCAAGCTTTCTTCACTGTCAGTTTGATTTGGTAATCACTGCCTTTTCTTGGGGAGTTGGCTCACAGAGCTCCTGCGAACATCAAAGCGGCCTCCGGACATCCCCAGGCCAATGGCTGGCATGCCGGGATAAGATCTAGGCCGCTGTCCAACTACTCCTTTTTGGGACGCTCTCGAGCTAACATGTATACAAATCTTTACATTCTGTGCGTCAAGATAAGTTGCACCAAACCTTGAGCACATCTACCGAAGCTTCTGCGGCTCGCAACATGCGCGCCCGGGAGCCATCGCCATCGAGCAGTGCAATCTACTTTAACGCACGTCGGATGCATCGCAGCCTCCTCTGTGGCCCAAGAAAAATTCGGAACAAGAATCTTCAAACATGACCGCAGCTTACGCAAGATCAAAGACATTGATATTCCCCGGGCTACGACTCCGTTGTTTCAATCATTGTGATGCTCCCGAACCAACCGAGCCCGTCCAGTAGCGTACAGCAGCAGCACATATCGCGCAAGTATTGTTCCATATGAGAAGGTGCTGCAGATTCTTTGATGTTCTGGTATCTAAATAAGCCGCCAGATGCTTGCCCCCACCCCTCGCGCAGTTCACGGGCCCATATCTCAGAGGGCTAGCACAATTAACTTCACTGCACCAATGATGCGCGCCCGGAGTTTTATTGTGGAAAGAGAAACGAGGCTCCTCGAGTAGTGCTCTCTGAAACTCCAGTTAACTGAAGAAATACGAGGCTCGGAAAGACTCCTGAGGCGCTGGACGTTTCCTTCCCGGACGAATACCAGTGCTTCAGTGCCGAATTCCGTTCGGCATGTTTATCTCATCGTAATTGCTATGATGAAGTTGCTCAGGTTACCTACATTCCGTGTATGTTCGGTTTCTGCTACGCTGCACCGAGCTGGATAAGATTGCACTTGCTCTGCCTATGTTGTGCTAAAAATGTAGGAGCGAACATTACCGTCTGATATCTGTCAGAGAGTGTTGTGATGGACAAAGGATGTTTGCTTCAAGCCCATCCTTGATGACTTATCACGATCGTTGTCGGTCATCATCGAGCGGAACGGATGTTACTTGAGGCAGGAGCTCACCTTGACTTTTATTCCCCATTGAGTCAGTATCACAGCACAGGATCGTACTCATCTCTTGCCTCGGAAGATCTTGTACGGACAGCATCCAAATTTCTTTACATATCGCTATCTGCGCTCACCAAAGATTAGTTTCTGACTTCGCGACATGTTTCTGTGCAGAATAAGTAGCCAAACAGATTCTTCACTGACATTCAAGATTATATACTATCGATTCCGTGCATATTGATGATTCTCTTACCATCTTAAGGCATACAAGCTATAGATGGCTCCTGCAAGCGAGGTGCATTCAGCATCCAACATGCAGAATGCAGCTCGGGCGCCGAAACAAACCACAATAAACTGGGACGTTCGGACTGCTGCATAGAAAAGTATCATGTGATCCGATTATAGATGAAAGTGAGACGTCATGACGTGCTGGATTTCAATACAATAGCAGGAGTCTTAATGTGTGACTCGAGTGTTAGTGCCTGTGTTCCTTGGGAAAGTGTTTCTTACACAATGATCAAGCGTGATATCGACAAGTTCGGCGATTGAAACTGTCAAATTCGAAAATTTTCTTCGAAGAACCAAGCTCAGAGAAGTGACGGAGAAATCCATCTTCGAACGACTTCTGTGGTACGTGCCTCGTGTCCACAAAGCCATCTCATACGGTCACGATACATCCAAACATTCTCATCCCTCTCCTCTCCCGAGCTCCCCCATACTCCATTCCAATTTCGTCAATGTTCCTGTTCTGATGCCGGTCCCCCATGATATCAAAAAAGGCTCGTAAGTCGAGAATCCATTATTTTCCAACTCGAAAATCAACACTCCGAATCCTCACTCTTGTCCGTGAGGAAGGGCTGAAATAAAAGTCTGTACGTCTATTGTACATCACCCCCCCGACCGACGAAAAGCCAGCCACAAAAAAGATCCAAGACCAGCGTCAGAACCAAGCCTCCACCTATACGTTTCCACAAAGCGTAACTCCCCACGATCAGCACACACGCGCGCCCAACCCTTTACAATCCCGATCATCCTTCTGGCGGCCTCCCAAGGGCCATGAAATCACGCTCTGCGCTCCCCGATTGAATCTACCAGGCTGCGCTCAGAATGAGCAGGTCACTGCAACCCGACAGGTTGGTGCGACTCGAACAGTTCCTATCTCCCTCTCCGGCGGGTGGGAGAACAGACGAGTGCTCGTAGATGTTCCCGAGGGGGGGATGTAGAGCCGTCCCATCCTCGGGCTACTGCTTTCCCTTTCAGAACCGGGGTCGCAGGCGGCTTTGTGGACGAGATAGATGTCTTCTCCCTCTCTCTCTCCCTATTCACTTTCTGTATATATCACTAGGCTTTGGAACAGAGGGAGAGCTACATCTCGCATAGGTTGCGCGTCTGAAAAGGAGGGCATATTGTGCAGAGGACATTTCTTGGATAATGCTTGGACGCCGGTAGCTGAGCAGCAAAGATATGCACTCCCTAGATAAGATCTTCAACCTTGGGAGAATGAACAGGTCACGTCGATATAATGGCAGGATCTATTCATTCAGAACCAGGATACTTGCTAGCATATCAGAGCCTGCCAGATTCCCTAGTACCCTGAATACCTAGCCAAAGGACGCCCAGCGAGCGTCAAAAACAAACGTTTGTAGCTTAAGCAACTGATACTTTGCTGAGACCGAACAGGAAAAGGGTACATAAACTTGGAAAATTTGGTGATGTGACGAGAATGATATCTACTCTATCTTACAAAAATGAATCCTTTTTGTTACAAATCAACAAACCTTCTTGCTGATGGCCTTTGCACCATCCATCCATGGTCGCAGAACCTCGGGTATCTCGACGTCTCCTCTAGCTTCGTCCCAACCATTCTCCAGAACCGCAGCCAGGACCCTCGGCACAGCCAATGCAGTACCGTTCACCGTATAAGGAAACGCCATCTTGCCTCCCAGGGTCCGGACACCAACTCTCGTGGCCAGCCTTCGGGTCTGGTAATCCGTGCAGGTGCTCACAGACGAGACCTCTCCCCATCCATTGTCCTTCGACCGTCGAGATGGAAAGAAAGCTTCGATGTCTCGCTTGCGAGTTGCGGATGCACCGAGATCTGTGCTGGGCATTTCGATGATGCGGCAGTGGAGGCCGAGGCTGGTCAAGATCTCCGTCTGGATAGAAACCATCTCTTCAAACACAGCCGTAGATGACTCTGCGGAAGGGAGGGTCCATGCAAACATCTCGACCTTTGTGAATTCATGGACTCGATACAGACCTTTTGTATCGACACCCCTCGCGCCGGCTTCTGCTCTGTAACTCCTTGATACTCCGACCCGCTTCGTCGGCAGATCCGTCTCATCGAGAATCGTGTTCGCCTTCATACCAGCCAGAGGAATCTCTGCCGTTCCAGCGAGACTGAGTTCTGGTTTCCGTCCAATATCGCCAGCAATCTGTTGGATACTATAGATCTGATGTTCCCCGTTCTGATCCCTAGGCTGAAATCCACAAGCTGCTGCTATATGGCTGTATACCATACTCGGCGGACTGACCATTCCCCAACCCCGTTTCCTGGCCACACTGAGCGCATATTGTACCAGAGCCTGTTCGAGCTGTGCCGCCTCGTTCAAGAGGTAGTACCATCCCCAACCGCTCGTAGTTGCCGCGCCTGCAAAATCGAGAAGGTTGAGCTCAGTACCAATATGTACGTGCGAGCGCCAGACTCGGTCGGAAGCCGCAGGATCAGGTTCGGGGTGCTCGTTGATGTATCCTACGACTAGAGGGTCGTGCCCCCGTGGGGTCTCGTTGCTCGTGAGATTCGGAATCGCTGCTGCCAACGCGTCTATCTCAGAGGTAAGGGCCGACTCCTTCTCTTCAATTTTTGACAATTGTTCCTTTATGATCTTCGCCTCGCCAATTATTTCCTGCTTGGACATCTGCCTGATGCGCTGCACCTCCTCCGACTCCTCATCGCGCAGGGTAGTTGGATTCGCAAGCTGCAGCTTCAGCCGATTGTTCCGCTCGCGCAGACTGCGGGCTTCGCGCTGGTAGACATGCCATTGTTCGAACAGACTGTTTATTCGCGCTGGGTATTGAGCTTGAGTTTTGTAATTGCGCTCTAAGCAATTTTGTTCGTGGAGCGCGGCATTTTGGCGAATGTGCTTCACATCAATAGACACCCTGGGAGCTACAGAGGGACGCGGAGCATCGGATTGGAAACTCCGCGAGGAGTGGATCAAACGCCTTGAAGCTCGCGGGAGGATTCGCAGCATGCATTGGAGGCAGGTGGAGGTGCGTTGCGTTGTTGACATCGTGGATTGTAGGTTTCGTTAGCTATGGAAGCTTCGAAGCTGCAGCTCCCCACCAAGATCATGAACGTCAGCCCGCCACAAAGACTTTTCTGTTTGATTCTCCATCGGGACTGTACAATCATTTAACGATAATGGGAAAGCTGAGGCTGAATCACATTCCCTCAACAGCTCAGAGATGCCGAATTTTCGAGTATCATATCGATCGTCATGAGTGGATATGTCAAAATGGAAAATTAGGGGTTGGCAAAGCCACCTTTTTACTATTTGCTGCGGTCAAGTGACCTTTGTCACGATTATTCCATCAAACACTGGGTGAAAATACTGCAGTAATACATTGCTTCATTTCCGATTATCCCCAAAGGCCCAAAGTCCAACTCGACCTATCTCCGGTTCCAGTTCTGAGTGCTCCAGGACCCATACTCTGTCGATGAGAGATGTTGACCTCACCAGACCTCAAAGCTCCCGAGATGCCTTGCTGGAGCCACTGTTCTCGTTCTATCAGAGAGACAGCGGGAATTTTGAGCTGGGATATCAAGCTTCCTCCAGACCAGGCCCCAAGCGAATCCACAGCACGAAGACAGCCCGAGGTAGTAGCTGACATCCCTCTAGTAGCTTCGCGCTTCAACTGGTCTTCGATGAGATCTAGTTCCTGCTCTTGCATATCTGCACGGATACCTGGCAAGTCTGGGTTCTCGGCGTCATGATACAACACCTCTGCAGCGCCGTCCTGCCTCGGGCGTGTCCTTTGCAATTTGGTATTTGAACGGAGCTGTTCCACCGCCTTACCTGATACTGGATCCCAACCGCGCTGATCTATGAGGCTGTCTACTTCGTCTAGAACTCTGCCCTTTAAACCGAGAATGTGAGATCCGCCTCCAGCAAAGATCAGCCTGGACATGCAAATTGCCCGCACATCCACAGGAAGTTGAAGAAGGCTTTTATAGATCAAAAAATGAAGAGGAAGTTCTTCGTCATCAAGCTCGTTCTCGGGTGTTCCAGTTGCAAATAAAGCGTTTTCGCAAGGTTCTGCCAAGTCGGAGAAGGTGAGCTTCAAAGTCCTCCGTGGTTTCGTTGATGTCAATGGTACGAAGACAGTCGTATCCTCGTCAATCTTCTCACTAATACGCACATCACGCATGCTGGGCCTCAATTCATCTTCCTCCTTGACGGGTGTGAGTCCTCGCCGGATAGGCCTTTGCTCGGTTTTCTTACTAGGTTTACACCAGGACATTCGCGCAGAGACTTCCTCGCATTCGTCGAAACTTGGGAGCTCCTCGTCCTTGGGTTTATCTGCAGTTCCAACGAGGTCGACAGCTTCCGCAAGCATCTTGAACGTTGCTTCTCCTAGTGTTTTCATACCCCTCACTGACCGTGTGCATTGGACTTCCCGATACTCGTACACTCCAGTTACCACCGTTTCAGCCCAGCCAATATCCACTACCAGAGCAGAGCGAAGGCCCGCGGCTACAGCTGTAAGGACCGGTGGCGACATTAAGGATATAGTCGGTGGTTGGAAATTGGTAAAAAGGGCGTCGAGAATCGTAGAGAGTAGAGGAAGCGGCAATGCAGATGGGACAGCCAGAAGCATCCGCCTCGGACGAGAGTCAATCAGAAGAAATCTGGCTCGTCAAACATCAGAGACATCATCTGCAAGACCTTCAATCACCTACTGACTTTGTAAATGCCTCCCGAACAGCCCTGTCAAGTTTGTCCCCCACCAACCCCAGATCCAAGCCCCTGACATCTGGCTTCCAGAGCTCGTATGATTCTCCCCAACCTTTTCTCTGTGCATGGCTTCCTTCAGGTGGTGCTTGATCGATCCTCCACTTTCTCAAATCTCCTGCTCTCCGCTGATCCTCTGGCCCAAAGTCAATCACTGCTTTGGGCAGCGCATCTCCCGCAAACCCGGCTCTGAGGTACCGACTTCCTAGCTCGAGGACGACACACTCTTCTTCTGCGCGTAATGCGGAAGGCGATCCGTAGTTGGTCGATGATATCGTTCGCAGAGGGGTGTGGGGACCTATCGCGCCTGGCTGAGTTGGAGAGCGAATACTCGCAACACTGCGATGAGGATGAACAGTTGGAATTGACATCGTGCTACAATTGTCTTGAGAGTCCCATTAAAGGCAAAAATTTGCGTTGCGACATTGTTGAATGGTAGTGTTTGAAATAGCACTCATGGAGATGGGTTCGTGTAAAGCCAGGTCGAAAACCCCGTTCCCGGGCCGACGCTCTTCAAGACGCTAACCTCAACATCCTTTCACGATTCCGATATTGGTCCCTATTCACGTGCATTGCTTTGATTAGTTTGGTGTTGCGTGAGCTCAGATCCCTACTGGTAGCCATTCATATTGAAAGAAGAATGCGAGTGTTTTTGGTCGAGGCGTAAAGAGACAAAGCTGTTTTGGTACCCGGGTTTGTTGACATGGGAATTCCAGGGTAGATCGCCTCTCCCTCTCAATGACCAATGCTAACAAGTTCTAAGTATCTACGAGGAGATAGGGCGAGGTGAAAGGATCTCGTTATCCAAGCTGGCTATCGACAAGTTCGAGGAGACTGGTCGACCCTTCAGAATTGCCATTGACATTTCAATCTGGCAATTTCAAATCCAGTCCGGCCAGGGAGGGTCGAACCCGGCAATCCGGACACTCTATTATCGTTTGGTCCGGCTGCTCTCACTAGCAATACAACCGCTATTTGTATTCGATGGACCAAAGAAGCCAAAGGTTAAGCGCAATAAGAAGGTTAGCCACAGTGGTGCATCAGGCGCAGACAAGTCGACCAAACAGCTACTAAATTTATTTGGATTTCCGTACCATAGTGCGCCAGGAGAGGCCGAAGCCGAATGTGCTCTCCTACAGCGCCATGGTATTGTTGACGCTGTTCTGAGTGAGGACGTCGATACACTCATGTTCGGATCTGGTATTACTCTGCGAGATTGGTCTGCTGAAGGGTCGAGAGGGAATGGGCCGCCGACTCACGTGTCGCTATTTGACGCGAAGAAGACGAAGGAAGGAAAATCTGGATTGGACCGCGAAGGAATGATCTTGATTGCTCTACTGAGCGGTGGCGATTACGATACGGAGGGACTTCCACGGTTCGGTATCAAAGCCGCATGTGAAGCGGCCAGAGCAGATTTTGGAAAATCGCTTTGCAGGCTATCCAAATCAGATGAAGATGGGCTTGCAGCTTGGAGAAAAAACCTAACCGACGAGATACAAACGAACAAGAGCAAATTCTTCAGGACCAAAAAGTCTCTGACGATTCCAGACACCTTTCCCAGCCAGGATGTTCTGAGCCTTTATACTCATCCTGTAGTCTCCTCTGCATCCAAGATCGAGAAACTCAAAGAGGATATCATTTGGGATGGTGACGTAGATGTCCCAGAACTACGAGAATATGTGAAGGATGAATTCGATTGGACGAACATAGAAGGAGCGAGGAAATTCATTCGGAACCTGGCTCCAGCTTTGTTGGTCAAACAGCTACTAAAAAGAGCAAATCGACGAGACTCCGGCTATGAAGATATTCTTCTTACGCAGATGAATGAGATGGAATACGTGAGATCAATATGTGGCCGGAGGAGACATGAAAGCGCAGACGGGATGGTGGAGTTACGAGTGGTTTTCCATCCTATGGACATCGTAAAGCTCAATTTAGACAACGAATATGACGATTCAGCAGATTATGGCCGGGATGGTCTTGCCCCAGCCAACGACGAAGATCAAATCGAGGCATATGTCTCCGGTGAAGAAGCCGTTGCAGTATCTGGGAAACGAGCACAGTCGCAGTACGATCCTACGAAACCGGACAGGACGTGGATTCCAGAGACGATTCTCAAAGTCAGCTTGCCACTGAAGGTAGAAGACTACGAAGCAGCAGAAAGAATCAAGAAAATGCCCAAAGTCAAAGCTCTAAGAGCTTCAACCAAGACAAAAGTTACCAATGGTGGCATGCCGAGTGGCGCTATCGACAAGTTCATGAGGGTCTCGAAAACCAGAGATGGCTTTGAGGATTCTATGGTTCCAAAGCCACTGAGCAAGACTGTTGCGGCTTCTCAGCCAATGCTACCTCCAATCTATCTCGCACCAGCTCTAGAAAGATACTCGGCTTCACAGCTAGATGTACAATCGTCTTTCGCAACAACAACAAGCCATATCCGACCCCCGGAAAGCTCAGCCCGTCCCAGGACCGATGCTCTCTCTTCAAGAGCCCCCTCCATGCCTCGCGCCAAGAGCAAAGCAACAGCCTCCATCAAGCCCAAGCCAAATGCTAACCCCTGGTCTCTCTCCTCCAAAACCATAACCTCTTCAAAAGCCAATCCCACGATTACCAAACTCATATCCGCCCAAACCTCTAAAGCCACGGGATCTTGCCAGCAAGCCATCAGCATCGACTCCAGCCCGTTGGCACCACCGACAAGGTCAGTACCCTCCCGATCCAACTCTAGGAAACACCTGCACTCGCCCTCGCCCCCCAGCTCGCCACCTTTGCACTCTCCAACACTCGGCCTACCAGATTCCGTAACCATCTGTCGCGGCAGCAAGTCCCGCTCTCACGCCGGCCACATATCCACGCCCTCTAAAACCCTATCATACTCTCCGTCGCGATCCTCGCCCCATAACAAAGTCTCGCCGAACAGCTACGTGTCTCCGTCCCACACAAGCTATGGCTACGAAGACCCAGAACAGCCCAGCCCGGAGCCTGTGGCTAGGAGGTTGTCCTTCTCCTGCTCGCTCAGTCAAGAGAATGGTGGAGGCGTACGGTTGAGTTCCGGGAGCAGATCCGAGGTCGAGTGGGAGGAAGAACTCCCCAGTATCAACAATCTGCTCTCTCCCGGGCCCAGCTCCTCACACATCAGAAGAAACACAACCCCGTCATTCGGAGCAACAAGCACAACCACATACACCATGCAAAAGGAGAACGTGGTGATATCACTCGACTCATCTCCTGAACCACCTGCAGGATACCCTTTCAGGAAAGAGGATAAGAGCGAGTACAAGAGCAAGAGCAAAGAAAAAGGTAAGAAGGGACAGAAATATATAATGCTGCGCGAGAGTCTCGCCGGCGCATGGCAGGAAGTTGACGAGCGGGACCTGCATGCCGACCAGGCGCGTGGCAAACGGAGGGCCGGGTACCGGATGAGCGAGGTGGAGGTGCTGGATCTGAGCCAGGAGTGACTTGAGTCGGGATGAGAGTAGGGGTAGGACGACGAAGATGACGACGAGGACGAGGACGAGGACGAGAGTGAAGACGATTAGGTATTAATGATACATACCTATTCCCATACCTACTTCGTCTCCCGTTCAGAATGCTAAGCCCACGATCAAGATGCTCCTCTACCATGCGAATGCCAGGAAACAAATGAGAAAACCCTTTTGTATGGGAGAACAGAAAACAGAGAATGCACGCACGGAATCTCTTCCTCTCCCTCCCTCTCTCAAAGCCCCACGAACAAGCCGAGGCGTCTTCTTCTCATTTGCCCATCTCCCCATCTCATGACTCCCTCCAGCAAGCGCCATGTACAAGTCCAAATCAATCTCTGCTGCATCTGATCTCATCTAGAGCCTTCCTTCGATCTATCAACCAACCCACCAACGTACTTGATCCTGTAGCCTCGGATTCTCGTGCCTCTACTAATCTGTCTGGCACCTGGTGTATACTATAGACCATAAACCGTCCAAGTCAAGCCAGAGCTCATATACAGGATCCGAGACACCGTCATTGAAATTCATGTGCGTGAACACGAACACGAGCATGAGCATGCGCATGCACATGTAAAGGAGGTAACGCCTAGAGCTACGCGGTAGAAGAAGAAAAAAAGATCATATCATGAAACGAAGAACCAGAGCTCTGTTTGGCTTCGGTTATTCGTGCTGAGCGCCATCCTACCCGCCTCACATTCCCCTTCCCTTCCCTTCTACGAGCAACCGATTGCAGCGAGCGAGCCGTATACAGACGTAGCTCACCCTTACTGGGGCGATTCTGTTCTTGTGCTCACGTGTCAAGACCGGTGGTTCTTTGGACCCCGCAACCCCGCAACCCCGAGCCCCCTCCTGTTTGTTTTCAGACATAACGCAAGTCCTACTTTCCATAGGCGAAAACTCCTCTTTCAAACTACCTACATATCTACCACTGACCTTGTATTACCTTACTCGGAGATGTTATTCACAGGTATACTGCCTGGTAATGTTTCATCAATAGGCATATAGAACAACGTCAGAAACAAGCAATCGAAGGGATCCAACAACTGCTTTCAATTTTTATTATTACAGATATCTTCATGATATCATAGGTCATAATATTTTGGCAAGATTCAGGATTTCCCTTACTCACTTTATCAACGACGCCCAAGTGGCCTGAGGGGACTTAAACGCGATGCTATGTGCGCCTTCTGAACTCATGTTATCATAGCCGATTCCGGGAAAGACCATTCACAGACCGGGTCAGATTATACAGTTGGGTGTGTGGAATATTAAGGGGTTGGATTTTCCTTTTCCAGAGCTTTGCGGAGGTAGATGCAGGCATACATACACACAGCCTCCTTTCCCTATTCGGATTCAAATCTAAATGAGCAGTCAAAATAAAAAGAAGCAGAAAAAATAGAGGTAAGAGGGGGGGAAAAAAGGTAAAAATACATGCCCAAACGCCAAGCTAGGGTATCCTACACGCTCATGCTCGCGTTTCTACATGCCTCTCCTCTGGTATATACCGCGCCATCCAAACCAAACCCAAGCCAAGCCAAATATATGCAAACCGAAATCGAAATGAGAATCGGAATCATGCCAGAAAAAATTACCCCATCGTAAGAAAAGAAATGAAAGTGCCTCTCGTAACTTCGTGACAGCTCTCCAACTACCTTGTGCCCCTTCTCGTATGCTATTTTGCTTGCTCCTCATCCCAGAACTTCGCTCGATGAGAAAAATCCGCTATCCCATCACTCGCCCCAAGGAAAGTCCCTCTCCCCGACCCTCGTACAGGTCAAATGCCCAACCCAGCCCGCCTCGCCTAGGAGATAGCTCTTCATCAGCGGGCGTACCACCTCCCTCGCTAGGCTTTTCATCTCCTCGAGCCTCTTCTCAAATTTCCTGAGCCCCTCTCTGGAGTACAGCTCTGGCGTAAGTTTGAGGAACTTCTTGCACTCGTCGTGTAAGAGGTAGGTGGAGGGTGTCGTGCCGACGATGCGGAAGACGCGGCCTAGGTTTGGATTGGCGGGTGGGTTCTGGGGAGACGAGACGCCGGAGGTGGTGGTGGCAGCGGCGGTCGTGGTGGAGTTGTTCCTCGCGTGTCCGGAGCGGGATTGAGAGGCAGACGCGCGGGTTTGTGCGGGCGGTGGTGGGGGGGAAGTGCTTTCCGCCAACCATTGACGGAAAAGTGACACGGCGAGCCATTCCAAGTAGGAGTTGTGCGGGTTGACTCTCTCGCCGCGCGAAGTCGTGAGAGTCAAGCGGTAGAGCCTGCCCTCGATCTTCCCCACCAGATCCTCCAGCGCTTCGACCTTGTCCTCGATGATATCAAGGACGGTCTCCGGGAGCTGATGTCGGATGTGGCGCTCTCCGATGGGCCAAGCGCCTACGACGTGGATGAGCGCTTCTTGGAAGATGGACTTGGATTGTGCGAGGTAGCCGAGTTTGAGGTAGGAGGAGGGGTATTTAGCGATCTGCTTCCAGAGCCGCGATTGGAATTGTAGGAGGTGGTGATCGATGCGTGGGCCTACCACCGCGAGGGCGTCGTACAGGTCTGCGAGCATGAGGAGCGATTTGCATTGTAAATATGCTGTGGCTATGTCGACGGGGTCTAGGATGGGAGGGTAGTTGTAGAAGATGCGGAAGAGGTTGTCGTAGTCGTGGAGGAGGTCCTGGTCTTCGTGGCTCAGGGGAGGCACCGATGGAGCTTGGGGAGAGGAGAGGGTGAGGCTCGCGACGGAGCGGAAGAAAGACGGATTCGAGAACGGCGGTTTGTTGCGGACTGGTGGAGGTCGAGCCTCGGAGGCGAAGAGAGAGTGTTGTGTATTCTCCTTCTGCACCAGCATCGGGATGCCGTCCTCGTTGACTCCAGTATCGAGCTCATAACGCCACCTCCTCCGCACATCTCTATGCCTTGCAGACTCGCTCCCAGAGTCTTCTCCTATCCGCGCCAGCTCACCCCCTCCTTCACCCCCCACCTTGGACCACTCTTGGCTGGTACTCGCTTCGAAGAAACCGGAGCATTGCGTGAGGATTATGCGGTGCAGCAGGTATCGGTTCGTTTGGGGTCCAGCATTGACGAGTATCTCGACATCCCCCGTGTGGCTGAAAATGGGGAACTCGTTCTGCGGCACGAACGAGGAGCCGCCTGCGTGCGATCTGCCGTGACGCCGGTGTCTCGAGGATCTCGATACGATGGACGACGGTCCCCGATGGGCGAGCGACTGTGAGGGTTCGACTTGGGAGACCATATTTTGTGCTGCCTTTTAGTTGCTATCGCGGGTGAGCACCGGTATGGGCAGCAAGGCTGTGTCTGGTGGTGTCCGAGGCAGATCTCTGTCTACCTTGACCTACTCAACATGTCATTCCCATCTTTGCTCTGTGCAGATGCAGAAATCAATGCCAAAGTCTCGAGGTCACGCTCAGAAGTTCTCTCTTTCTCTGATCAGGTCGTTGTGGTTCCGTACGCGCTGCTCCTTATCTATCACCTCGCCCTCGACACTGCAGGGTCCTTCGACGTCAAAGGTCAGATCAACGATTATCTCTTCACGAAAGGCGTCGAAGGTCCCTGGGTCTCAACAAAGAGCAAGACGGCGACGGCGACACAAAGGGAGCTACCTCCTGCAATCGCCTCAGTCTCACACACGATAGCCGTCCCGTCCTCAGTCGCGCGCAGAAGCGCAACCGGCTGCTGTTCCCACCTCAGTCCTTGGGTTCGCAGTAGCGACACAGTGCCGGTGCCAGTGCCAGTGCCAGTGCCAGTGCGAGTACAGTGAGGTAGATTGGTCTCCTCGGCCATGGCATTTCTGCGCTTCATTTCTCTGCAGCCAATCAATCATCGTGCATGCAACCCAGCCGCTGCAGACACGCTGCTCGAATCCAAAGCAAGCGACGAGAGCTGCTCCTGGTCGGGAGTAAGGGAGGGAGAGTTCAGCTGCTTGCAGCAGATTCGGTCATCGCCGGCCCAATCCCAAATCGTCGTGTGCGGGTGGGCCGTCGCGCATTCCTGGCCGGTGCATTATTGTTATGCGTTGCCTGATAATCACATACCTACCTAAGGTATGCATTGATTTGTGCAGAACCTTCTTTGTCATGCCGTAGTCTGGGGCTTGAAGAATGTGAGGCCGGAGGCTAGCTTAGACATTCTATGGTATAGCTCACGTCGTCCGTCCCCGAGTCAGACATCTGCCAGCTCCTCACGGCATGATGATTCCACTTTGGAATCGTGCCATGTATGGCACCAGGACCATTTCAATATCTCCAAACATTCTCGGTGCCTCCGAGGAGTTGTCCGCACTACTCGATAGTCACCCAGAAACATTGCTCTTTTAATATCTGCTGGTGCTTACGGCACATTGCTACCCCCGGGCTAGGATGTCAAAGAAACTGGAACATTCCAAACCACTGATTGTTGTCTTCTGCAAGCTCAGATCATGCTCACTGGCGCGAAGCTACTGGACAATAACACACCACTCGCCATCCATCGTATTCCGATCCCTACGTGTTATACATATGCTGCCCTTCTGTTGAAACCACTTTCCGAATCCATCCTAAATGCACAGCCAACCCACAAAGCCAAACTCCTCGATTGTTGTATAAGCAGCTCCGCACCCGTTTGGAGACCCCCGCGCCATGTGTCATGAGAAGCACATTACCTCAACTCATATCCATCTCGACCTCCAAAGCTTGAGAGGCTCCGGTTGTGCGTTGTATTTCCTTGGATGTTCTGTCGATTGTTTGACATCTGTCCACGACTGCAGATGGTGGGTTGACGTCGTTTGCGACACCGACGAATGGCACTTCTTTTGTGATTTCCATACTCGTACACGTCGTTTGGGTCGATTGGGGCTTTGGAGTTTGACCAGCTTCTAGTACCAGGTCACTGTCAAAAATGGGGACAGGGCTGCTAAGGTTGACCCATGTTTTCTCCAGATTCGTGCTCACCAGTCGACCCTGCTTTAGATCTTCTGCAAACAAGAAATAGCCCTCATTCGACTCAACGAGGTAACTCGCTAAGCCCTTGCTTGAGAGCCGAATGTTCGCGTTGGTTACGGGGAAGTGATTTTCGATGAATTTCGCCCATCCGCGAGCCGCGGCCTGAATGTCATCACCTGAATTGTTGATCGACGACCATCCGATTCCGAGGTGGCGCGTGAAATCATCGACTGTAGGCTCCATGTGACGTTCCGGCGATCCAGGCGATACAGCGAGTCCAGTACAGGACGGCTCTTCGGGAATCGCCGGCGTCGTACTGAGGTTCAGCCTCTGACACTTCGCGGCTCTGATATATATTGGTGCCTCATCAACTTCAGCAGAAAGAGCAGCAACGCATGCACCCTCCGCGACTCTCTGATCTACCCAATCCTGTGTCTGACTGCTGGAATCAGCGACGTACTCTTTCCCTCCCTTCTTGATCAACGTCATTCCCGGTCCATACTCCCAGTCATCTTCATTCTCCGGCTCGGACTGAGCCACCGGGGCTTGGACTGCGAAGTAATCTTCTTCCAGGTTGGAACCAGCTTCTTCTCTAGAGCGCTTGCGACCTGCGACTGAGCGCGGAGTCGTCTGGGTCGAGTTATAATCCGACCAAGATGAAGTCGCTGGTGATTGAGAGATACCACCGGGGATGGCGCCAGAGAGGCTCGGTCGATTTGAGTCCATGTTGAAGGAAAACTGCCGAAGCTGTCAGATCCTGACGGAACATTGGCTTAAAGCAGCTGATAGATGCGGGTGTACTGAGAATCAAGATTGCCTCACGAGAGGTCTGACATGCGCCTGGATCAGGGTATGTGCTTACTTCACGGGGAATTTGAGGCGGCAAGATGCAAACGGGAGAGAACGAGAAGGAATTCTCGAATGATCCCATGGTTCGGCTTTGAAGCAGGCAAGATGTGAGTAACGGACGGGTATTAGAAGAGAATGAGAGTACTGAGCGCTTCAATCGAAGTACGTGATGACGAGAAACGGAGGATCGATGTGGTGAACGAAGAGATGGGAGGGAGAGAAGAGAGGGAAAAGTGGGCTGGGAGGGCAGAGAGAGATGGGATGTGAGATACTTATGAGGTGCAGATCAAGCAGAGCAAGAAACGCAAAGCTGCGTCTGTAGGAGAAAGGGAAAGGGTGTTGGTTGCTTGTTCCCTTTCGGCTTGGGGGCCTTGTTCTCTGGTCTGCGAGAGACGGCCATCGGAGGCCTCCATGATTGGCCTCGGAGCTAGCAGGAGCTGATTCAGAAGCTACTATGGTTGAATCTAGCCTACTTTGGGCTAGCGGGGCAGGGTAGTGGGCCTGGAACGATCTCGTTTATCATTGGCTCGGTGGTGCGTGTGGATCAGATCCTCCTGCTCTAGCGCCCTGCGTCAGTTTCCCCGCCACAGCTCGGTGTAAAGGCGGGTGTTTTGGTGTTTTGCCGAGAACTTGGGGGGCTGGTGACGGAAGGTCTTCTCCACTCTGTACAGTATTGAGGACACGTGCCGTATTTCGTCGTACGACCTTGTACCTAACATATACAGTCCATTTTTTATGGGTAAAGGTCGGAGTCAGTGGAGAAGGAATGGTGCCACACAGTTCCACTGTTACCAGATTACTCGCACATGCAGGCCGACGGAAAGTTCCGGTACGAGGATGCTGTAAGACCTGTGGGTTTGTCTCATGACATTCACGTGATGGATGACCTGACATGAACCAACATGTACCCATTCATCACTTCAGTAGAGAGGATTCCGAAGATGTTGCCGCTTAATGGATTCTGGACGTATGTAGGATATCCCAAAAAGCTTCGTCTCAGATGCTTGTTGAAATCGCCACGTGTTTTGCTTCCGAGGTTGACGCCTGGTATCTGAGTATCTCCCAGCCCTGGCCTCGTAACCCGCCCTTGAGCCCCGCGCATAACAACATTGACCAGACTTCAACCTTGAGTTGGGTCCTTTTCCTCAACCTGACCAAGTTGCTCGGCCTTAATCACAAGCATGGCTTCCGTGACCTCTCTCGATAAAGATATGCGCAAATTGCGCCTAGACAGATATACTCCGCAAGCTGCCAACGAAGTCAGGACTTTCATTGAAGAATCCCTTGGAGAGCGCCTTGCCCCCGGCGACTTGTTGGACAGCCTTAAGGATGGAGTGGCACTGTGCAAGTTTGGCTGTCTGCTTCCTCTGTCTATCCGACCTACTGATCTTATTTCCTCAGACTCGTCAATCTCGCAGTCCCAAATACTCTCCGCTTTAAAGCGAGGGCAGTAATGCCCTTCGTGCAAATGGAAAACATCTCCCTGTTCCTCAGCGCGTGTAAATCCGCTCCCTTCAACCTGCCATCGCACGACACATTCCTCACAGTAGATCTGTTTGAATCCAAGGATCCGGCGCAAGTATTACAATGTTTGGGGTCTTTCAGCAGAGCGGCGAGCCGAATCAATCCGTCGCGATTTCCAAGTCCGATCGGCGGAAAATCGCGAGGTGGACTCATGAGTCCGCAAGGGACGGGTTCCGGTGCAGTAGGAGGGGGAAATTACGGAAATAGAGACCGCGGGGTCTCAAATGCAAGCAACACCTCCTCGACATACAATACGAGGCCTTCCTTGACGCCTACGAAGACCGGAGACTCAAACAGTGGACGATGGAGTCCAATAAAGAACGGTACAGGGCCGCTGTCACCGGGAGTGAGCAGCTGGAGCAAGAAGTCAGACGAGGGCGCTACATCTCCGGCCTGGAATATTGCGCAGTACGGCTATATGGGCGGAGCGAGTCAGGGGAAACTGGGTGTATCTTTTGGGGGCAGACGGCAGATAACCAGTGCAGGTCCAAACGTTCCCAACCTGGCCGAAAAAGAAAAGAGGAGAAAGGAGCAAGAGGCTGAATTGGAACGTCAAAGGTTACAAGCTGAAGCGGACGAGCGGCGGCGCATTGCGGATCAACGAGCTGAGGAAGAGCGAGCACGGGCACAAGAGGAAGATCGATGGGCCGAGGAGACGAAGAAACTGAGAGAAAGAGAACGCCAGAGGGCTGAGGAGGAGAGGCTGAAATGGGAGGAAGAAGAGCAGAGGTGGCGTGAAGAGGAAGAGGCGCGGCAGAGAGAGGAGCGCGAAGCCGAGGCTAGACTACACGAGGAGCGCCAGAGATCGCGCGGTAACAGCGACGCGCGACTACGGGGTCAGTTTCTGAGCCAATACCAGGCAGAGAACGGTATCTCGAGAGGGAACAGCAGCGGAGGGAGCTCTGAGAATAGCCGCATCAAGGAACTTGAATGGGAGCTCGAAAAAGCGAGAGAACGAGAGCGTCAGTACGAGAGAGATAGACAGGCAAAATTGGACCAACGCAGTCACAAGGTCGTAGAAGACCACGATATGGCTGCCCGGGTCAAGGAGGAAGCTACGAAAGTACGATCACGCTCTCAAACTCGGCCACGGACTCATTCGCACAAGGATAGCGATGAAGTATGGCGCGAAGATGAGAGGGACTACCTACGAAGGCAATGGGCAAGCCATCATTCCGACGAACCAGCCCACACGCCACAGCAACCCTTGAAATCTCCTCGTCCACTTCCGCAACCCTCACCTGCCCTTCCACCCCGGATTTTATCGCAAAATACCGGGCCCCCTAGACCCTTGCCCGATCCGGCCAAGTATGCGTCCGTGAAGAGCCCAGAGCTAGACTTCGTCCCGAATCAAAACCGCACCGATCGATTTCTTTCTTCCAACCCCGCTCCCAAACAAATACAAGCCAGCATGACCTACTCTAGAGAAATCGGCGGATTCGACAGCTCCGCCGAGCGGGACGCCGAGGACCGCCGCCGCGTCCAGTCGCAGCAGAAGACGAAAGCCAGCGGATGGGCGTCGAAATCGCTGCTGGAGCGCGAGATGGAGAATGAGCGGCAGAGGCAACAGGAGTGGGAGGAGAGCCAGAAGGAGCTCAAAAGCAAAGTGGCGAAAGGCGATGGTGTTGATGGGATCGGTGGCGGTATTGGCGGCAAGTGGGATGTCAACCAGTGGACTGGCTATACCGGGGGCGATGGGCAGAACAGAGGATCGCAGGGGATTGGATCGGGAAGGAGACAGATCGTCGGCCCGAGACCACCGCCTGGGGGTCTCTGAATAGGCTTTTTGGTTCTCCTGATATGGGGGGTCTGGGAATTAGAATGTGAGGTAGCGGTGCTTTTGGGCCACTTTTGGTCTCCCGGGACGGTGCGATGAGAGCACCGCATCGAAGCATGGAGAAACATGGGGCATGGCTTGGAGGGGTTTATGATGCCATATTATGACGAAGACGACGAATGCCAGCAAGAAAGACGCAGCCGAACGAGGCACCCCCAGCCCAACCCTTTACATCATTTACCAATAAACTTCTCGGCTTCTCTCTTGATGTTCATTGCTATTGTTATAAATCATTTCGTTTCCCTTGCTTGCTCATTTGTTTTCTAGCGTTCTTGCGTTCTTGCGTTTCACAGGCAGTCAAGCGAGAATGCACAATGGCGTCGAATTGACGTTGCTGTTGTAATATCCCAGAAGCTGGAATCTAGATTCTGCGGAACAGCATAGCAGAGCGTAGCCGAACGTTCATCTTAACTCAGCAAAAGCGAGCTTGGTGGCGATCCATTCCTTGCCTCAGGAACGCACCCGTTGGTCTAGGAACATCATGAACCATTAGCAGGATATGAGATACGGGATTCCGACCTTAGACGCAGGATGATTTTGAATAAAGGAGACCGCGTTTGGGCTCCTGTCTTCCTGCGGGACAAATTTCCTACTCGGGTTATTCCGCTGATTTCGTGCTTAAGCTCCTATCCTGCATAAACTTGAGTATTATTCGTCTGTCCCAGCGTATCGTGACTGTGTCTTGGCCCAGGGAGTTTCGCCTCACTTCAAGCGGACTGTAGGGACCTAAACCTGTCTAACGGCCAGTCATATTTGCCGGAGAAAATTCCAGCTTCAATGCAACAGGGAGATTGCCCCTTGACGTATCTGTCTTGGGGTCGCTGTTGGTCCAGTAGCCACTTGGGTTTCTTCAAGTTTTGTTTATCTATTGTTCTGTATTATGAATTCTCGTTTTCGTAGTTCGGATGGCAGGCGCTTTTTGCAAGACCCTGGCCCTTTTAGCCACCTGTGGTGTATGACGGTTCGGTCGAGAATTCCTAGGATATATTTCCTCCCTATGGTATCTCCCTGTTAGGTAAGTGGCCCTGTCAGCTAGCATTCATTGCAAGATAGCGCCTCTATAGTTTGCGACCGCGGTGCGCTGAAGTTCTTGCAATCGACGGAATGATCGCAGAATACTAGGCAATGTCCGTGTCTCCCCTTATCTGGGGAATATGTTGAGAAATACTATATTTTATTATAGGGCGCGGCGGAATCATCTACGCCTCTTAGAATGTAGAGTCAATTTGCCGAGTACTCACTTCTTGCAACAAGAGGCCTACAGGTATCGCGGCCAGGCATTGGTTTCAGGATAAAGACATCGGCATGCATGGTTCATTTGGACCAGGTCACTCTAGCTCTTTATCCTTTGCCGGGACCTCGAAGCGCCATCCGGATTCCACCTCTATCCTTCGCAGCTGCATAGCCTTGATGCGAGTCGACAGCTTCGCGAGCAGAGGCCTTCCACCCTCTCCTCATTACGTACATCACCGTCTCGTCATCTCCAGCATCAGTCTACCGTCAGCCTCGAGCTTGGTGGCCGGCGTTCTCGCCTCAAGGTCCCTCTCCTCGTAGACTCGTAGCAGACCAGAAATCTCAATCTCAACCCCGGCCCATTCTCCCGTTCGGCGACGCAAATAGTCACCCGCGCCGCTCAGGTATATCCCCAAGCCCCAGGTGTCGAGCCGAAAGGTCGCGTCTCGACGCGAAATCTCCGCCGTGCTCCTCAACGCCGCTCCGGCGCGGCCTGGTGCTGAGGATACGGTACATCCCACTCCTCGCTGAGAGCGCTCCTGGTTGTCGCGGGCTGGAAAGCGGCGTGGGACGATGGAGGGTATGAATAGAGAATGGAGCTTCTAGCTCTGCTGGTATGGGGTCTGCAGGTATGATCTGCTCATACGTTGAGATGGAAATCATGCGGGTGAGTGATTCCTGACGGTATGTGCGTGATGCAAGGGAGAGGGCGAACCGCTTACAAGATAAAGGAATCTAGTGAGCCTTTCTTTTCCTATCTTTTCCTTTCTTTTCTTCTTTCTTTCCTTCTGTCTTTTCGTTTCTGTTCTTTCCTTCTTTCCTTTCTTCTTTCGTTTCTACTCTTTTTTATACCCATGCTATGAGAGTTGGATCAAGCCTGATGATCAGGCCAGGTGGTGAAATCCGAGGCGTACAGGCCCAGCGCACACAGCACAGTACGCACTCTGATGCACCACTGCCTTCTCCCGTGGCATCCACGCATCGTCCCAATACCCGTCCGCCTCGCTCACACGCACAAGACACCGGGCTGTCTTCTCGGCATGGTGCGTTGCGCAGCCAGCTTGCCGCAGGATCTCGGCCCGATGCATACCTGTCCAACCGGCAGGGTTTACCCGCACGATACCGCCCTTCCGAGAACTGCGTTGGCCTGAGAACACACACGCGACGGAGTGGAGATTCGCATCTCGTACTCATAACAGGGTTTGGGGCTGGACTCGCTATGTTGAGAGAAAGCGGGGGGGCCCATCAATATGCGAGAGGTTCTAACCGAAGCGAGCGAGGAAAATATGCCCAAGGAAGATAGATACGTGACGCCGTGCTACCCTACTTTCCACAGCTGGATGTACATTTGGAATACACTCTAGGGATTGGAGAGGGTGGTGGATGCTCTAGGTCTTAAACTTCTGCGCCTTGCGGGAGACAAGTCCCGGAAATGCTTCTGGGATCACAGGCTCGTGAGTAGTACTCGTGTAAGTATACTGTCACGATTTTTGCGACGGGTGCAGTGGGAAGTTCACTAGACTCGGTGAAATGCTGTATGTGTGCGGAACCTCAATCAACACTTACGGGAGTACCCCGCTACTCCTACTGCGTTCCTGGGGACTGAAATGGTGTCCGCTGAGGCAGTCACCCTGGAAACAAATATAGTCCCGCCAAACTTTTCATCTCTCCCGGGTCAACGCACCATATCGCATCCCAGCTTCGCGGCTGAGAAGCCAAGCGCTATGAAAGCCCGCGCTGCCGGGCCGCGAGCTGTCACGATCCTAAACCGTCGCGCCGGAGAACCAGAGAGGAGGGTCAGGCGCGCCCAAAGTTCCGCGGCAGCCTATTCTCGCCTTCTCTGTAAGGGATCCCGGCCGCTTCCCTCGCGAGATCATTGACCCATCTCTCTTGGGGCAGAATCCCCTTGCCACTGGCCCACTGATCCGCCAGATAAAACCAAGCCAGCGCGTTGCCCACCGTGCCGACCTCGTCGCTCACGCTCGCCTTCGCGTAGGCGCGCATGGTCTCGTAGAGCTCGTCGTCGGTCCACAGCGCCAGCAGGTGCTTGGCAACCGCGTGCCAATCGCCCGGCTCGACCAGGAACCCGTTCTTGCCGTGCTGGACCTGCAGGGGGATGCCGCCGCAGTTGGTCGCGATGACCGGCTTGCCTTTGTGGATCGCCTCGGAGACCTTGACTTCGAATCCCTCGCGGGTGGAGAGTTGGAGGACGGTGTGCGAGGCGGACAAGAGAGTGTTGAGAAGTTGATCGTTAGGTGCGAGCCGCATCACGGAGATGGAGCTCACAAGGTGCGGGAACTTGTGCTCGAGGGTGTTCATAGTCTGATCTAGGATGATGGTGCCGTCTGGGTCGTCGACTGAGCCGTTGCCGCAGATTACCAGCTGAGGAGCTTCGAGCTCGGGGTCATACTTGGTCAGGAGCGAGCGGAACTCGGCATAGGATTGAATAACATCGGCGATGCCTTTTGCCGGATCAAACCGAGCGACCTGGATGAGATATTTCTTGAGAGGCCATTTGAGCTGAGTCCTGCATTCTTGTCAGCATTCATTGGACTGGGAAGCAAGCTCGAAATCTTCAACCTACATTCTGATAGCGTGACACTGCTCGTTGTACACGTGGCCGTAGTATCCTTGGTCCCATCCGTTCATGTCTTTGTTCAGGCCGTCCAACCAGTCAGTAGTGGCGGGCAGATAGGCTACTGTGGGGGCTGGGACATTGCCGGGTACGAAAGATGGAATCGGATGGCTAATGAACATATCTGCTAACTTGATATTCTGCCTGATCATAAGAATTAGAGATGATCATTCCTTGACCTATTGCCACGTGCCATGTGGTTTCTGGCATTTTGCTGTGCATCACACTAAAGTGATGCGCAGGTTATGGAGGATATAAGAAGGGAATTCACGAACCATAAGAATTGCCAGATATCTGCCTGGGGAGTCCCCTCTGCCACAGCGAGATCTCCACGGATCTGGATGTGGCTGCGATAGAGGACTGGTCGATGTGGAGTGATGCTCTTGATACATGGGATGAGGCCGGGCATTTGAGGGTCGTCGATCACTATCACATCTGCGCCGCCTTCCTATAGGACACGGACGAGTCAGCAATGGGAAATTCAAAATGTTCCCCCGGAGATCTTGAGACCGTTAGACTTTGGGAACGAGGGCGTCCCCATCGCTTACCTCAGGTGGCCGAAGCGGGCCGCCCGGTGACAACCAGTAGCGCTTGGCATTGTCTTCGATCCAGTCGACCAATACTTGCTTTTCTTGTGCAGTAATACAGACACCTGGCTCGGCAACGCCTTGAAGGATGTTGTGGACTGTCTTGGTAATTCGAAAGACACCTGGCTTTGGCTTAGGAACATACCAGGTAAGGTCAACTCCCAGCAGATCCGCCAACCTGACAAGAGCATGCCTCATCAAGGCTACTCCGCCCCCCTGAGGTGTGCTGCTGAAGAATGCGATTTTGGTTCCCAGCTTCTTCAGAGAATTCACGAAATGCATCATTGCATCCCATGTGGGGGTGTCACATGACCTCTTAAAGTCATCCGTGGTGAGAATGTGTGCCCGGCCTCCGGAATCGGTCTCGACGATGCCTCGATAGCCGACCTGGAGAAGAGGGGCGAGACTTGGACCGAAATGCCTGTGAACCTTGTCAAAATGTGAAGATCAAGCAAGCGGAGGTCGTGCGAAATCAGCGAAACCGAGTAGGGGCTTGAACCGCAGAGACGCGCTTACATGATACACTTTCGAGCCAATGAGTCTGCCTGCTCATCCACACACTTGGAACTCCAGAAGCTCCGAGCCTTTGTAACCTTCTCATATCCTTCTAGTTCGGGGACAATTGATATTGGGACGATGTCTAGGTCCAACCAGAGTCTTGAGCAAAGTTTGGGGGCTTTTTTCAGAAGCTCTGTCGAGAGACCGGCACCAACGAATTTGGCAATATTCACATGCTCGTATCTCTCCAGTTCTTGGAGAACATAATCAGCAATGGGGTCTTCTCCTGTTCCCGCGGTCTCTTGGAGCTGGATGGATTGGACCGAGAAGTCAATGAGGTAAGTGTCGTCGTGGATTGCAACTGCTACGACAGCCGAGTCTTCTTCGCCGAATGCGACTGCAATACCTGCATAGAGGGTCTTTCTAGTCAGCACGAGGGTTCAGAATAGCTCGGTCCGACACGTGTATACATACCGTCAGAGACGCAGCAAATGGCCCTTCTTTGTCGGCCAGAATACTGGCTATCGAGAATATCAGCATTTGCAAATTGGAATGGTTCGAAGCCGAAGATCTCAAGATATTTTGTCTCTCATCATAAATTCTCTGAGCCCTTTCTTCTCGTAGATCCGGGGGCGGGATATACTGACTTCTGCGGGCCCGAAGCTTCGAAGGCTTCGTCTGAAAGTGTGTGCCATGCTTGAACGCCATCAGAGCGAACACATAGGGTCTGAGACTCTTTGGGGTTGATCGAAGAGGAGTCGGAACTCGAGATGGTGGCGTGGTTCTACCATCTGAGGCACTGAGAGAGACGCCGCCGAGAGCAGAGTGGCTGCGTGGTGCATGTGCCTGATCGCACATGGCGACAAGAACAAGGACCGGTACAGTTGGAGACAGGAGATATGCCTCGAGACAGTGATGCTTTCCTCTGCCTGATATCTTGCTGCAAGACCGCTCGCGCCCTTGAGAGATAGGCAACGCAAACGAGTAGAGAAATGGCTGGGGTATCACGGAGCAGACGCGCGAGATCGTAGCCACGGGAGGGGCATTTTTTTGTCGTGCGGATGAGGGTGAGCGAGTGCAGATATGTCACGCCATCTTGGGAGCCTCGCACAGGGAATCAATTCTCAGCCTCGTCGCTCAAATGGCATTCAATACGCGGGGAGTGGACCCGATTCATCGTACCGCGCATGATTGGGGATTTAGATGTGGGGGAATCTGTGTACCGCCGCACGTCGCTTTGGATCATTGATAGCTTGTCAAGATGGGGCTCTGCGATGGAGTCGGACAGCATCGATGAGGTTTGGCTATAAGCGGCGCCCAGGTCAGCCTTGGGTACTAAACGACGTATAGTTTTTAGGGCGAATTCTTCATGCTGGACTGACGGGATTACACATACACCTCTCTCTCTCAGGGAGCGCTGGAAGTCATGGACATGTAGTCTGGAGATGTCACTGTTCATGCTCGTACCTATTTGCGCCAGTCTCTCGGTCTCTCCCTCTACGGGAGGGGGGGGGGAGGAGGAATAGACCGATGAAGTGTGACTTTCATATTCCGACAAGTTTGAATGGAAATAAGCTTGGCTTGAGCCGTGAACCCACAAATTATATATATATATATATATTTATTTATATATACAGGTTGGGAAAAGGACGGGACCAATGAAGTGTTGCCTTCATATTCGAGCTAGTGGAAAAAAAAGGGGTCGGCTTCATAATTTGACCCGCATTTTAGGTAAAACCCAGACGCACACCCACGGCAACCAAACCAACGGAAAACGGGAAGCGGGAGACGAGAAGGCACGGCCCTCTCCCCTCCATCACCGTGCCATGAGTTCGCAAACACCATCATGAGACGGCTAAAGGAAGACATGAGTCGCCTCGTCTTGAAAATTTATCCTTGACCCCTCCAGCCTGCTGAAGCTCTCCCATCGCCAAGTATGCTCGTCTTTTTGGTGATACGTCTCTAATGTCCTAGTCCCGACGCTCGTGCACCCCCCGAGGCGCGCGCTTTTCTCGCAACGAATTTGCAGCGCCATTGAGCTGTCTCAACAACGGCAAATATCTGCTATGTGGTAACGGCACTAAATCGGGCACGACACGTTGTGGCAAACTCCGGACGTAGAGGGCGCACGTCTGGGCCAGTTCACATCAAGTTGTCGAGAGCTGTGTTACTCCTGTGGTGCTGGAGGCTGCTCTGGGGGCTGTTGCGCACTATCCATCTTGGCTTGAATGGCCGCTGCCGCTGCTTGAATATCGATCTGTGTGACTGCCGCTGAGCCTGTGGCTTCGAGCTGCTCGACGTGAACGTATGATGCCTGTTCACATTGCGCTTTCAGCTCCGCAGCAGCTTTGTCCTTTTCCTCCTGGGCAGCTTGCTCGTCTTCGGCCAACTCCTCACTGTATCTATCCGCGTCGATCTTTTCTTTCACGGCAATCAATTTAGCCTTTTCATCGTAGGAGAGGCCGCCAAAAGCAGCGGTATTTTCGGTCCAATTCTGGACACAGGCCGGCTCCCAGTTGCATTCCTCGACCATGCCGTACGCGGGATGGCTGAATCGAGGATGCCTTGATGGCCACAGAGAAGCGTGGTAGTGATGCCTCACCAGGGCGTTTGGTGACTCGTGGGTCAGGGAATTGGAGTGACCTTGACCAGCAGCAAATGCATCAACCGTGAGAACGAGGATGTCCCCCACGAGTATCGGCTCCGTCAGACCGTGGAAAGTGTTCCATGACAAGCGGCGGTGGGTCTGTGCAGTCATCTCTGCCAGGATTGCGCCCGTGAATGCCGAGGGGCCAGTGCCAGTAATGACTTCGTCGAAATTGAGTTGGATGTGCGAGATTGGAACCGCCTGCTTCTGAGCTACCTCGTTTAGCCAGTGGAGAACGTGGTTAATCAGCCTCAACATGACAGGATGTTTCGGTTTGGCCATGAATGTCCACTGACAAAACGACTGCGACTTCTGGCCCAAAATTGTGTGGTTGACGAAATCAGGCTCGTCTATTTCAACGCTGATGATAAGATCGACGTCGCTTTCGTTGAACTGGGACGGGATCCAGGTATCGACCGCCCGCATGTTTTCCACGTCGATATCGGCATACACTCCACCTTCGGCGTACATAATGAGGTATCGCAAGAGATCGGCCTTGATGATAGTCGTGTTGAGGGTTCGGTACGTCTCTAGAATGTCGGGCCGATCGATCACACCACCTGGTCCGAAATGAGTCTCAACGTATGCCATGTCATTGCTGTCGGTCAAGACTTCATATCTGTAGCCAGGATTCAACTGTGGCCATGATCTTGCCCGTGTAGACTCTCTCTCTTCAAAGTCGAGGGGGTCGACCTTCCACGTTTGCCATATCTTGCGGGGGAACTTGGTGTTGTTCTCGCGGGATACTGGCTCCTGGTATGCGAAGATTCGCTTCAGAACCTCACCGGGAGCCCGTTGAATGGGTTCGAAGTGGTCGATCTGGGTGTAGAGGAGGAGAAGGAGAGCGCATGCAATATACATCGGAAGAGCTCGTCTGAGTTGTTTCCGTAATCGACCACCGCCAGGCATCGAAGGGGACGAGATGTGCATTTTGGCTTTTATCATTGCAAGGTCGCGCCGGGCACTGAAATGAGATATGGAAATAAAGACAGTTGAGCCAGCAACAGTGTTCAGGACGGACTGTTGGGTAGGTTGGCACCTGTCAAACGAATGACAGAGGCCGTCGTGGATTGGGGACAATGGAAGATATTTCACATGGAGTCTGCTAGGACTGAGAATGTCGGAGCTACGAGCATTACTCTGGCACAATCCTGGAACTAAATCAATTTTGTCCATGAGAGTTTGGCATCTGCTGCATCTCGCCAACCCCTCTCTAACTCGACCAAGCCACATTGGCGGGCCTGGGTTCGCAAGCCGGCATGAAACTTCCTGGGGGCCCCCTCAACCTGTAACGGCGGAAATCGTTTGTTCTTTTTCCGGGGCCTGATCTTCGAAACATGGGTGGTATTGAACTGGGGGATTGAGTGTAGACGGGGAGCCCAGCTCTTGGACGACACCCGCAATTCAGAGAAGTTGGCGAGCCGAATCCACGCAGCGCAATGATTACCGAGTGCCCCAATGGTCGTCCAGGCCGGCGGCGCGGATTCGGGCATCAGAATCCCGCTTCTTCGAGTCGGGAGGAAGCGATGGGATCCTCCAGTTTAGGAATCTGATCTTCTTGCGCGGATTCCTTTGGCAGATCCCCAAGAGCGTATCTGCAGCTGCCGAGAGTGCGTCGCTGGACTGGTCTGAGCGGGTGAACGTAGGAAGCCAGAAAGATCCCCTTCGGATCAATCTTCACCCTCCGGTGCACAGCACACATCGTGATGTATCCGAAACTTGGCATGACAAGAGACATGTGCACGTGCCCGAAACGATGGAGGTCGGACTACGTGCTCTACTCTACTCTGTCTATTCGACCGGCCGGCCGCTTTCCTCGTCGGACTCCGCTGCAGGTCGAGTGCTGGTCCGGAGTGCAGGGGGCAGAGTAGACAACAGCCGGAGAGAAGAGGCTTGTGGCGTGAGTAAGAGGAGCCGAGATTTCTGAGTTTTCTGTTTCCCAGAGGCACGACGATTGCGATGTGCGATGTGCTCGACGGTATGCCGAGTTTCTGTCTACGCGAGAGCTTGCCCAGGGTAACTGAAAAGCTGGCCCTGGATCCTCTGTTCCGACCACGAGAACTGCGAGCTCCTGCCTCTTCTTCTTTTTTCTTCTTCTTCTTCTTCTTATCTCTATCTCTCTCTCTCTCTTTTTCCTGTGCAGATTACGGGGCGGGAATCCACTGATCAACAAGGGGCAACATAGCTGCTTGCGCGAGCGAACGGAGATTTGGAATTCTCGTCCGTATTGAAACCTGGAAGTTTTATGGGCCATTCCGGCCCCGCCTCTCTCTCTCTCTCTCTCTTTCGCAGACGACTTGGGCGAAACCATCAAGGACTCCAGGGGAATCGGCCAATTAGCTCTGGATAATTGGACTCGAACGTTATGACTTGAAGCTAGTTTAGGGATGTGGTGGCTCTGAGTGGCTATTCACCGGGGTATGGAGTGAGGTACGAGCAGTAAGGTTCCGTGCCCTGACATCCCTGAAATTCGACGAGAAGAGAAAAGAAAGGAAAAGAAGGAAAGATCGGAAAAGAAAGGGGAGGTATATGGTCACGGCAGATAATTCACCAGTCGCTCCACATCTGCTCAGTCTCCCTCGACTAACTGCAACTGATGTGTCCACGCACGGCCAGACGGAGTCTTGCGAAGTGGGAGACTCTTTTGCGAGTCCTCATCGCCATGGAGGGCTGAGATTTACTCACACGACTGTGGGTAGGTAGATACGTTGCCTCGGGGGATCAAGTCATGAACGGCAAAAAATAGATTGCCAGCCGCTCAGGAGCAATCTCGCCCGTGCTCAAAGTCATGGAAACAACCTTCAATATTGGGCAAATAGTCGCTTGGCACTCGGGGCCGTACCGCGATTCGGGAGCAGCCCCTTGGAGAGAGAGCCCCTTTTACTTGTTTTGTTTTGTTTTGAGCGGTGGGCTGCGAAGGACCCATATGTACTGTGCTGTACTGGCATTGAGTAGAGTTGAGTACAAGGAGAGCCGGACGTGGGCCTTGACCCTGACAAACTCCGAAGGATCATTCTCTGCAATCTGGAAAAGCTCAGCGGTATTCGCAAATCTTTGCAGTCGACCGAGAAGGGTTAGTACAGTGGGCAGGAAACAAAGTCGATATACTTCGTATTATGGGTAAATAATGTACAATTCTAGGCTATGCACACTAGATACTTGGCAATGCTGCTTTTATAATTTCCTTAATATTTTATATAGCCTCCTCCTACTGCGATCATAGCTTTATATCTCTTTAGCATTTCCTTAATTAATTCTCTAATCCTTTCAATTGTTATCGATTCCTATACTTCTTTTATAGCTTTATATAGTCTCTTATAGGATCGATAAACCTTTGGATATTTACCTTTAATATAATCTTTCATTTCATCCTATACTATCTCGATTAGGTTTAAATTAGGAGAATTCGTAGGCTAAAAGATAGGGGTAATCCTGATTGCTTTAAATACCGATTAAGTATATTTAGAAGTATGCCCTTTTGCATTATCCTATTGGAATTTAAGCTTAGGATATTGCTATAGAATCTCTTAAACCTTTAAGATAATAATTCTAAAGTATAAACCTTTATTTATCATTTTCTAATCCTTTTCTTAAAATAACCCTTAATGCTAACTTTATTTCTTTAATATTATTCCTTAAAACATCTATCTAATCTTCCTTTAATATCGATCCTCGATACAATTAAGGTAATATTCTTCTTAAGACCTGATTTCTCATATAATCTATTCCTTTGTATATTTCTTAAGATTAACTTACGTTTTATTACTCTATAAGACTGAAAACTATTACTCTTTAATCCAATCCTTATACTTAATAGTCTATTAAAGTCAAGAGATCTGATTCGTATATATAAGGACTGGTTTTCAATAAGCAATTCGTCGAATGAAGCCTTCCTTCTTAAAAGCTATATAAATAGCGTAGAAGCCGACGTTCTAATAAAGAATCAAAGGAATATCAGCCTAAAGAGTACGTCGATTTGCTCTTAAGGCTATAACCTATTGAATAAGGTGTTTTCGTTATAGAGTATTTAAGTAAGCTTTACAGCCTTAAAGATAATATTAAGGAGTTAATCGAGTCTATAAAGCGTATTAAACTTAATATCAAGTAAGGTTCAATTAAAGGGCGATCTGATCTTAAGTCTAATTGGCATTAAAATAAAGAGTCTAATAGTGTACTCATTCGTTATAAGAGGTCTGTTTTATAAGTGTCTTTAGAGTTGGTATACTAAATGAAGAATCCATATTAAAAGCGTTGATTTTCAATGCAAAAAGCGGCGAATCGTTATAGATAAATCATTAGCTATACCCCCTATATATAAGCCCTATTAATAGAAACCGGTAGAATTACGCACAGATAGCACTTATACATTATTTCGGGCATATACTAAGTAGACCAAGAGGACGGGTCTTTTGTACGAAATACAGCTAGGGTGGCTATAGGAACTCCGACTACGGTACTTCGTAGAGAGGGAGAAGGGCTTGGGTCGGTTGTCATTTTTAGACCAGCTGTGATCCTCTACCGTGGTGCGGCGGTCATCTCTGGGCCCATGTCAAGCGGGGGGTTCTGGGATAACGAGCTTCAACCCCTTGTAAGTCTTGCGATTTTCATAATATGCGATGATAACTGATCTCAACAGCCAGAATAATACTCCTGGAACACGCCCTACAATACTCTAGCGACTACTGTCTCCTCGAGATTCCTCCCATATTACCCAGCAGCAGGTATCCTGCAGGGGGGAATAGGGTTCACTTCTCACAGATCAGGGGGCGAAAGATAACCTCTCAGCGTCATACTGAGTCGCTGAGGCTACCTGCACCGGCACCAGTCATAATACAGTACAGTTCTTGCACAACTTCCGGGCCGGTAGGAGGGTCGGTTCGCAACTTGTGCCAGAATATGGCTAGTCTGCTGAGGCCGACCGATTGCCAGAGAACTTCAAGTTGATTGAGGACTGTGTGGCATCTAGAGTACAGTACTGTCCAGAGCTTGACTCTTGTAGCGTCTTTCGGGCATCTTGGCGCTGATACTGCGCACGACACGACTACCATGTGAGTGCGTGCATGAGCCAGCTCTTAAAATTGAGTTGCGGGAAGATGTCTGTCGGCGTCAAATAAGCATACTGATTCATACGATCAGAGCTGCGGCTGGTTTTTGAAGGTAATATGCTCCTTGGGAGACGAAGCATGGATGATTTACATGGAAAGAGAGAGAGAAGTGCCATTCTCTAGCTGATGTTGAACTGATCACAGCGTGTGGTCAAATGAGAATCCGTCTAGAGCACACGACAGGTTCAGGCTCAAGAGGAGCCCTGTCTTTGTCCAAATACGCAGTTGAGTCTCCTGGGCGCTGCTGGCGTTCTCCTCACCGGTAGGATAGGTGCGCGTCACGTAACAGGGTTTCCACTCAACCATCGATGTCTCATGCAGAAGATAAGGGATGGCTAAGTATTCCTCGTAGATACGACTTCCCACCAGGACTGCTTAGCGCGAACGTTTGTCGCAGGCTAAATAAACACTAGATGAGCATGGTGCTAGGGGCAGCTCAAGGTGCACTTGTGTGCAGGTTAAGTCGGAATGCTTACGCATGGTTTTCACCGAGTCTACGATAAAGGACAATAGCACAATGGGTGCGTAATGTCAAGGCAAGGTTGCAAGCTTTGTGTTACAGCAGAGCTCTCTACCATAATTAAGGGCCCTGCAAACTCGGCTTTTGACTTTCTCGGCGTATGCCTCTTCTTAGCTATAGAAGACGTCAGCGGTGATGGAAAGTACTTTTTATTTCCACAGAGAGTCAAGTGGGGGAATTACTAGAACTATAAAAAACAAACCCTACAGGTCTGAAAGAGATATAGCATGTAAGTATTGAGTCATTGTCTCCTACTGGCCCAACATGCGCCAATTATGCATAGCTATTTTACTTCGTCGCAGACCAGACAAACACCATACTACTTTGTACATGCCCAAAAGATCAAAGGTCTGGCGTCTATGCGCAGTGCTAGTAGATTCGGTTTGCAAGGGATGATGCTAAGGGGTACTACTAATGATTTTAATATGCGAATATGCTGCTTTTACTATCTAAACAACATCGTGATCGTAGCTAGAAGAGGCTATAAAAATTACTAGAGTAAATAACTAAAGCAGCATTGCCAAGTATCTAGCGCGCATAGACGTCAAGTCTTTGATCTTTTGGCCATGTATGAAGTATTAGCGTATACACAAGGGTGGACACTTACTTGGTTTATAAGGTTAAATATACTTTCTTGGGTATTTGTTTGGGCTATGGCAAATTAGAAGTGATTTGCAAAGATTCTGACTTTAAGATTTCAATGTCAGGCCTGCAATTTCGTTATTCGAAGGGGTGAGGTGTGTTACTTGAACCGTTGAATCTTGCGCTTAAAGTCACTATACATATAGAGCTTTATAAATTAGCAATAAAGCCAGGATGTCTTGGAAATCAATAATGTCATAGCAGAAATGGCTAATCTACGATATTGGTGCATATCTTACGTGATCCTCAGCAGACTCCTGTCTTATCAAAGTCAACTCTAAATGTATTACTACATGGAACTTTTTTCTTTACAGATTTGCCCTGCTAGTTGTAAAACTATTTTATTAAGACTGAATCGAAATTTCTGTTCCAAAGCGATCATATACCAGTAGAGAAGCACCCAAACTTTTAAATCCACTGAAAATAAACCCGTATACACACGCTAATGTGGTATTTAAGTGGCCTACGACGAAGTAGCTAGTTGACTTTTAGGATTTGAGCCCCAGACTATGTTTCAAAACTAAAATACAAGTGATAACTCAGAGCAGTTATTGCTCTTGGTATTTGAGATAAATAAGTAGGGTTTCCACCAATGCTCTCTCTGAGCTTCTCAACATAAACAAACAGAGGGTAAATACCGCATGGAGGATGATTTTTACAGGCTAAACAAGCTGTATATTATCATCAGCCATAATCCTAAATGCAGAACTGTTTCAAATGTGTGACATTCCCTAGTCGGCGTACCCACATACAGTACTCAAGTGCTTGTTTGGCAAATTCAAATCGCTTAGAAAACAGGATTGCGATTCACTCTCAAAAAAACAGGTCCACTTTATCGCAGTGCAAATAATTACCATGTGAAAGTCTGTCTAGTCTTGCAAACCTGTACATGGTGTTTACCTAGGCTGCAATAAAGTAAACCAAAGTAGTATGTCATTTGTATAAAGAAAGATGGCACGATAAGAAGGTATTTTAACTCGAGTTTTTCAATTTAGGAAGCTGCTAGTTCAAAAAAATATTCAGTAATCCCAGAAATTAGCCATTTTCATCAAATACTGTGTGTAAAGAAAGGATCCTTGCGTTAATACTAACATCATCAATACTACATAACACATCAAGAGCTTTATCAGCTAAAGCCCAAGGTTTAATTACTTCAAGTAGAATGCAGCTGATGCAGCTACTACCATATAAGCCTATTTAAAACTTACAAATGTACTGAGAAAAAAACCTTGTATAGACGTCAACGAAATGTTTATTTGGTTTATGACAAAGTAGCTCGTCAGATCGCCAGAATCGTGGGCTCTAAACCAAACTCTTGACACCACCTCCTTTTTTCTCTCGCAATCAATGGACCAGAAAATCCACTAAAACCTATGGGAGTGGAGAACTTCTAGTTAAGCAGAGAGGTAACTGGAAGCTACAATCTGGAGGAATACAAAGAGTGGGGTATCTTATAGTATTATTTTTGATTCACAGAGAGTGAACTTTATGCTGTTTTCCAGTTACCCGGCTACTAGAGTTTGTACTTGAACTTGCTATAGAGTATAATAAGTGGGTATTCTGATCCTTTGTCTGTGGAATAAAGAAAACGGGGTAAAATCTCTATATATTGCTTTGAGAATAGCATGCGAAATTGACATAAGTCAAGCCACATTCGCAGAATGGTTTTCAAAGCTGGTTTTTTAACCCGAATCGTTTCTCTAATATTCTACGTTAGTTCTAAGACTATATAGCACTATATAGCACTATAAGACTCCTATCTTCCTAAGGCTAAGGTTAAGGTACCTTTTATTTCTTTTATTTTTAAAAAGTTCTTATTACTTGTTCAGCACCTTATAAGACCTATTTAACATATTATTAAAATGGTATCCTATCCTTTATATACAACTCTATTAATTAGATAAACTCTAGCTATCTTCGTATACTACATAAGAGGTAAATATTGGTAGAACCCCTAGAGCAAAGCTTATAAACTATCTAATGTAGTATCAATCCTATAATATACATTTAAGCCTCTCTTTCTCAAAATATCCTCTTTATACCTCTACAGTAATAGCTTATCGAGTAAGTAAGCTATTAAAATTGTAGTATAATACTATAATATCTATAAGATCAAAAGTTAACCGATGAAATAGCAGCTATTAGCTTTCGAATATCGCAAAGGGCTTAAGAAGCCATAGGATTGATGAAACGAATAGCACTTTTAATAGCAAGCTGAACAGGTTTATAAAAGGGTCGATAGTAGGTTACTAAGAGTCGGATTTTTCAAGAGAGTTGAAAGGGGTTTATGAAGTCTAGCCTCCTAGATTTAGAATTATTAAGTAGTAGATATTGAATTTAGCCAAGGACTTTCATAGCTATTGTATCTTATTTTATCCTATTATTTCTATTGGTGCGCAGATTGCCCCTATGGCACTCTGTCTCCTTGTTCCTAGAATTATCCTATAGATATACTTCATATAGAAGTCGGGTGAAATTCAAAGGGACCTTGGACCGGTCTCTCACCAAGGGACTGGGCTTCTCTATAGCTTGCATAGGCTTGGAGGAATAGAGAAGGGGGGGGTGATTCAAAGAATATAACCATAGTATAGGGCCTTTATGAAAGGGCAAACGTTATAACATAATCATAATTTGATTATCCTATCCTATTCTATTTTTTTATGAAATATCGATATCAGTACTGCACCCACAATTTCCAAATCTCTTCTTATCATTATATTTTAAGTGCTATTACAAGGAACAGTAGTAGTAAATTGATAAAAATTTTTTACAAAGGCGGTTATAGCCTTCTTGAAATTCATCTCAAAGTTATAACAACTTATTCTTAGCTCTTCAAACTCTTATGGGAAGGTATATAACCTATTATTACAAAAAAGAGTCGAAGATTCGTAGGGGATATTGCGTGTAGAAACCGAGTCTTTGTCTCCTAACCCGGCTACCACCAAGTGCCGACAACCCTAGTTATTGAACCTATCTCATCACTGCATCAAATCTAGTATCTCTACAATGCTAAGTTTTATCACTTTTAACAGACTTTCTCGCCAGTCTCCCGCTAAAATTATTCAAGTCCTTCGATAACATCTTCGTGTGAGTTGAATTCACGAAGGTCACGTGAGTCTAGTTTTGAAATCACGAAAAGTCATTTCTCGAGTTGAAACACTAGCCAACCCCAGGGCACCTCTTCAGCCCAAGGTCACAACACAGCCATGTCTCATGAAAATTCTCCCACCAGAGCTCTCCTAGATTGGGCAGAAGCGCACGGCACCTTAGTATCGCCAAACGTCCAGATTTACAACGACTTCCTCACAGGACTTTCATTGCGCGCTGTCAAGGATATTCCTCCGTCCACGAATCTGGTCAATTGCTCGTATACCACCACTCTTTCATACCTGAACGCAATCGAAACGGTGGCGCAATTTGAGCGGCATTCTGAGCCGTTCTCAGCAAGCTTCCTCGAAGTATTGAGTGTAGATAATCCTAATATTATTGGGCACTTCTTTCTTATACAACAGTTCTTGTTGAAAAATAGGTCTTTTTGGTGGCATTACATTCGCTTGCTTCCTCAGCCAAACAGCGCGGATTCTCTGGGGCTTCCTGTTTTGTGGCCAGAAGAGGATAGGAGATGGCTCGATGGGACGAATGCAGAGCCGCCTATCAAGAGGAGGAAGGAACTGTGGGAGCAGGAGTGGCAGCAGGGAATTGTTCTCCTCAAGAAAGACTTCGGAGGTTGGGCGGATTATACGTTTCCGTTGTATCAGGTAAGTATTTTTGTTCTCCCAGAACACATGAGTATTTTGGATATGCGGGAAGATGTCACGTCCAGGATCTGTCTAAAGCCGAATGATGTTAAGGATCTGTCATCTCGAATACAAATGCAAGCCTGGGAAATTTAAGGCCACGAGAAAATGCTCCAATGGTCTTGGATATTGCCCATCGGCTGGCGGGAGAATTTACTTACTCGAAATCAGTGGGCCGCAAGCATATTTGGAAGTAGAAGTTTTCGAGCCTCCCTGACATTACCCGAAGAAATTATTGTTAAAAGCTCCTCACATCATCCAGAGCATCTGAAGCTGAATTTGGAGCATATCAAGAAAGATCGATTCTCGATTCTGCTTCCAGTCACAGATATTGGCAACCACGATGGGATCAACCAGGTCGAATGGTCACCAAGTCCCACTCACTTCGGTCTTATAAACAGCCAGGTGATATTACGAGGAACTCAGATATACAACTATTATGGCGATAAATCAAATAGCGAATTACTCGTGGGGTATGGTTTCACGCTCCCAGGTTCAGAGAAAGATTTTGTAAATCTCAAGCTGACTCCAAGCCCGGAGGCTGTGCGACTACGGCGCTCACAGACTTCTCACATCGTTGATAGCAATCAGCCAGAGCAGGAGTTCATGTTCCATGTTATGTCACATGTTGAACCTGTGGTGTTTGACAAAGGTTTAGCAGAGTTGAAGTTCTTCTCCTCAGGTCTCATCGAAACGATGTCCTGCATGGTAGCAAACAAAAGAGAGCGACAGTATCTGCTCCGAAACCCTGGGTATTCCGTTGAGAAAGATCAAGAAGTATTCGGTGGTCCTCTATCCAGGAACATTCTACTTGTCCTTCGCATCTTGCACAACAAGCTCCAATACGAACTTTCCAGGATTGTGCAACTTGGTGCAAGTCTAGGGTAAGCTCAGTATACTATGGAGATCTTTTTCTATGAAAAAGGATAACTGACGATGAACCTCAAAGTGAGCCGCGAAATGAAAACCAACGCACAGCTCGGGATTACCGTAATAGACAAATGCGAGTGCTACAAACAGCAATCCATCCTATCTCTACGCGGCTGCAGTTCTTATCCTCAACCAGCTTATTGTGCCACATTTCACAGCATAGTAAAGGAGTTGCCAAGAATGGCTCTTCGCCGATGCAAAACTTCGAGCTCATCTCCTTGGAGTACGCATATGCTTGGTTACACCAGAGCTATCCAGAACTGGCTTTCCAGGTATCTAGGTTGATTTCGGAAGACCAAGAGGAGCCTCTCCCTTTGAACTGGGCAATCCTAGTGGAGGACTGGAACCATACATACTGGACTGTCTGGCTTTACATCTTATGGATGCTGCGACTGCAAGATAAAGAGGGTTTTCAAGTTCGACATCCAGGTAAGTCAAATCTCAAGCTGTCAAGTATCAAGTAAAGTATTTAGGAAAATCAAATCAACATTTGCGAGACCAACAACATGCTCGCTATTGGGCTTGGCTAACCTGACCAGATTTTGGAACCTGGATGTCAGCTATGGATATGTGAGCTTCTGGAAAAAACGCTATAAAACGTCAGTTTGGAGCTAATAATCAATAGGGCCTACGATGAAGTGATAGCCACCGACCCGGCGGCTGAGAGACTTTACGCGGATCATCATGAAGGTGAAACAATAGATTTCATGATACGAAACACAACCGCTCTGCCTATTCCTGGACCTATATCACGCTTCCGCAATTTCGCCACTTACATATCGGAGGAGGAAACCGTGTTCTCAAACTACAAGATGCAAGTAAGTGGTATCAATCCACCCTGATGATTGTAGTGTTTTTTGGCACCTCCCGAGAGCCCCATGAATCGCTGGGATTATGGAGAGCGTGATTGAACCAGGGTTCTGGCGGTACTAACTTTTCCTCAGTCCGGTCCCCAAGCCGGCGAAATTGTAGGTCAGAAGCTTCTTTGCATTGCGAGGATGTGGCCCGATTTCCATCATAACCTCAGCCGGCCTTGGTCAATATTCCTCCAATCAATGGGGTAGATCATGAAAACATTGACGAACTGTATCCATTTCTCCAATCATCGAGCCGGTTCCGTGCATCCTCTTTTCAGGCAGGCCGAGTTGCATTCCGCAACCGCAAATCACTCCAAGCAGGTGATAACGGAAGGCCACTCGAATTGAATACGTAGCCTCTCGTATCCAGAATTCTCATTTCCCATCGCCCTTCAACGCCTCCTTCTCCCTTAGAGCCTTCAACCGCGATTGATTCCTATTCCCAATAATCCTGAGCGTGTTCTCTTTCTCAATATCAGCCATCGTCTCCCAATTTGCGATGCGGCTCAGCGTTCCATCCACATTGACAACCATCGGACCGAGGTGGTCGAGTTTGACAGATGTGTCGCCCTTGCTCATGTCTAGCTGGGTACTTGCTTCGTGTGCCGCTTCTGGGAGGGCGAGGGATTCTCTGGGCGGAGGGGCGGAGGACTGCTCTTCGGGCGCTGATTTCGAGTCGCTGGTTGGTGACATGATGGTTGTGTGGATGTGAAGAGCTGGGGTTCTGCGGATCGGAAGGGTGGAGGGGCTGCGGCGGGTGAAGAGTCGAAGGAAGTACAGCATGTGGAGATGGGCGCTGAAGGCTTGCGTTCGGGAGCGGGAGAGCGCGTGTACCCTAGGAACTAAAATTGCCTTTGAAATCGACTGTATGCTGATGTTAGGGCGTGGAGGTGTAAAACGTCGTTCGGCGGAGCCAGGCGATTTTCTGGCAAGGCTCTGGCACAGCCTGACCGCCCAACCACCGTACCTAAGCGAGATAGCCCCTCTGAAAGTCAACAAACCCAACACTTCGCCGGCTTCAAGCCTGACGATAGAATCGAAAATCAAGGTCATTAATCTCCCTCTAGCTATGATTAAGAAACTGAGGTACCTGGCCGCTGCGCTTTCAGCAGGTTTCAAACCTGAGATTCCGCCAATGACAACGAACAAATAAGCGAGATAGCCTTTACTCACTATCGCTACAAGCACTACCATCTCGTTCAACAGACTCGCAGCGAACAAATATCGGGGCGCCAGTTTTACTTCTCGATCGGTAGAGAGGGGTCCTATGCGACTCTGAGTCTCCCATGAATCGCTGGTATTGTGACTTGAACCTGCGCCCACGCCCCGCCGTCTGCAGATATCAAGTGATCGGCAGGGAAAAAGCCACGGGCCTGCTACACCGTTGCCGCCACGATAGTCCTCCGAGTCTTCGCCCGGAATATAGACAGCAGGCACAGAGTCTACACCCTGACCGATTTCGCCCCTTCTTGCAGCCCGGACGCGCCTTCCTCCCGGAGACGTGCATCTCTGGGGAAAAACTCTTCGGGGGCAGCGGGGTAAATTTCGGACTTCGCCGTCTCGGTCCCCACCGTCCCAAAGACGAGTTGATGAAAATTATGATGCGATCCGGCGCCACGGCACCCCTGCACAGAGCAGGATCTGGTTGTTTGGTGTAATGGTGTGAGTGCTCACGGGAAATTCAATCCAGGGTGATTACTGATATGCAGGGTAGTAGCACATCAGATTCTGACTGCCTCGCGGCCTCGAGAATTCTGGGGATATTGGTTCGATTCCTATAACGACCTACCTTTTTGGTTTTTTTTTGAGATTTGCTGCCCGTGCACGCCAGATTCCCCCGACAGGCTCAGGTCTCGGGAGCACTCGGTTGATTTCCGCCGTGGCACAGGTGACGGGATGGGCACTATGGTTATCCCCAAAATTGTGTAAAGACCATATCCTCCTGGCCAGGCTGTAACTGAACTCTAGGGCTTCTTCGCTTGTGCTGTATAAAGGCTATGAGGATATATACACTATACCTGCGAAAGACACCACCTTACTATTGTAATATGAATGATACTTCGCGAAAATAACAGGGAATTGCCACGCCCGGGCACTCGTTTATCCTATATCCATAATAAACCACCTTATACTAACTAGATCGCCGCTTCGCTTGAGCTCGCATGGGCTTAAGGACCAGGAACAATGAAAAAGTGGGAAGTTAGGTCGGAGGCCAATTTACCAAACACGTGACTGGATGTGAGATCTGAAGAAAAACTTGATAGCAACATACAGTCTGGCTAAGAAATTTCTAGTCGGAATCGCAGAATCTGGCCTAACTGAACCTTCTTAAGCCGGTGGTCATTTGGCCTCTAGATAATTGCTGTAAATTACACCAGTATCTACTATCAATTCTAATACATCTTGCAAGTTCTCTAAGGTCGTGGTAATTGCCAGACTGCTAACTAGGCTATGCCAACCAACCAGGCAGCGCCCTTTTCTGCCCCTCCTCCAGCTCACCGTCCTTACTGCGAATCGCATTCTCGACCTTCTCCCTGTCAGATTCTTTTCCACCTGCCATCTCTCCCTCTCCCTCCTTTCCGCCTGGCACGCCATCCACCACGCGCCAGCTGCTGCGTCTTGTCTCCCCTCTTCGTTCCCCTCCCGATCATGGTTCTTCTCTTGTGAGGATGCAAGGACTGCAGTGAAGCGGATCTGCGGTGTTTCAACGCAGCTAGCTGTATAGAATGCATTTCCCAAAAGGAAGCAATGAGACCAAGAGGGGGAGGGCGCGCAACAGAGATAATTTGCAGCCATTTCACTCAGAAACGGATTAATATTGTGCTATTGCATGCCAGAGCTTATGAAGAAATACATTAATTTTGACTGTGGACGCTTTCAGTCAAGAACAAGGGAAGCTGAGAATTTCTTCTTTGTCTATAAAAATACTTGTCCCACCAAGCCCCGCCAGATTGGGTTCAGCAGAGTTGAGCATGGCGCTGAGTAGATGTACGCAGACGTGGTCTAAGAGAGAGGGGAATCCGCAACGATCATCAGGGCGCAAGCGTGCAAGAGGACGACACTCCGGAGGATGTATCCGCCTCCAAGGAGGGGTTTTGGTAGCTCCCAGGATCGTCAGTACCTACTGGGCCCATAGTCAAACCTGGAATCGGCTCCTGGCATGCAATCCGCCTGAGAGTCAGGCCCAAGCTAAGTGGGACAACGGTCATCTGGGGTGGTAACGAGCGTTAGGAAATCCAGCCCGTAGATATGCCCACGGAGGATCTCTGACAGGGCCGAGCCTCTTTTGGCGCGCACCTGATCTCAGTTGTGTGTGGCGGATGTGGAAGTCTGGCTATCGGCCGCAGATGAGGCGCCAGCAGACAGATGCATGGTTTTCATGAAGAAGAGAAGCCCTATGCCCGATGCGCTAGATAGCCTTCTAGAAGGATATGAGTGCCGGGATCGTGGAGTATTTTATCATTTTTTTCTCGTCTTCAGATATGTGTATATTTATATTACACACACACACACACACACACACACATATATTTATATACATATAGATGTATACATGTACACATGTACACAAATATATACTAGATATATACATATATACATATACACATATACACATATACACATATACACATATACACATATACACATATACACATATACACATATACACATATACACATATACACATATACACATATATACATATATACATATATACATATATCTATATCTATATCCTGCGGAATGCTACCCGCGAGTCTGTGCCGGCTCTTGCGTCCTCCCAGTGGGTATTGCCGCTGGACCGACGTGACGAGAGGGAGGCGAGACGGCCGGATATATATCCCGCGCATCTCGCCGTGCCACACCGATCATCAATCATGCTGTCGCCAACACCAGAAGCTTGTGCGTTGGACAAGAGCAGCTGCGACCCTGGGATGAGCGAGAGCATCGCCGACAACAAGCTTTACGGGCGGCGTGCTAAGCTTTCCCGGTGGAGTCAAGGGTCCGCAGCAGAGGCACGTGGCACTCGAACGGTGGGGTGCGCGAAAGTAATTATCTCTACGCTGGCGAGGTCGTCCGGCTGCTCTGTTCGTCCCGCATCTGAGAAGATTTTACATAGCTGGTCATGTCCCATGGATCCCGTCCCCACGAGCCAACATGGAGTTCCACCCCTTCTACCCCATTTTCAGCTTCGAGCGGAACACGAGACCACAGCTCGAGGATGGGCTGGAAACCAGTCTCCGAGACTCAGAACAGACGAGGGCGTCAAGACGCGTCACGTGACCCGGGAAGTCAAAGTCTCGACGTCAACACTCGAGAATTGGAGAATGAGAGTGGAGGCTTGCTTGCACAGCCTCCCAAGTTGTATCCGTCAGGCATCCTTCCTCGGACAAGCCAAAAACACGTAGCAGGGCACTCGACGTTGATACGAAGAAATCAACATTCTCATTGCCACCGTCATCTCCCACCAAAGGTGCTGCTCTTCTCCGCTCTTCTCTTCTCCTCGCTTCTCCCCCGCATCGCCCATAGCCTCCCCCACCTTGGCGCAACGCTAGTAACCAGTGGCTCGTGCGATACTTAAACACGAGCATCTCACTACCTACATGCAACCCACATACAACCTTAGTCCCAAACCCTTCCGACGCTGAACAAAACGCTCATCGCGCCTCTATTCGACACTCTTCTGTCGATAACAAAAACATCATGTCCTCCAGCTTGGACAATAGCAGTGTCGGAAATGACGATGTACGCAAAGAACCAGGCGCCGCGTCAGCAAACGGGAAGAACGTTGGTTTCCGTCCTGCGCATACCCCGGGCCGCAGCGATAATCCCTTGATCACTGTCGAGCCACCCAAGAGAGAAGACTTACAGCCCAGCTATGCGCAGACTCTTGCCGGCGAAAGTGATCAGGGGAACCACGGCTGGTACGGAAGGTAAGCTACGCGTGCTCGAAGCCGAAGCCGAACCCAGGCAAAGCGCACGCTGACGCGATATCCAGCATGATCAACACGCTCGGCTCCTGTGTTGGAATCTTGGGCGCTATCCCTTGCTGCATCTTCTGCCCCAACCCCTACAAGCCCGTTTCGCAGGGGAACGTCGGTCTGGTCACGAAGTTTGGTCGATTCTATCGCGCAGTTGACCCTGGTCTCGTCAAGATCAATCCCCTCAGTGAGCGACTGATCCAAGTTGATGTCAAGATTCAAATCGTCGGTAGGTTTAGTAACCTCAGACTCACGATGCATGTCAAGCCCTAATCACATTGTCAGAGGTCCCAAAGCAAGTCTGCATGACCAAGGACAATGTCACTCTACACTTGACGTCGGTCATCTACTACCATATCACATCCCCGCACAAGGCTGCATTCGGAATTTCCGACGTTCGGCAAGCTTTGGTTGAACGTACGCAAACCACACTCCGTCACGTCGTTGGTGCTCGTGTCCTCCAAGATGTCATCGAGCGCCGAGAGGAGGTTGCGCAGTCAATTGGAGAGATCATCGAGGATGTCGCGTCGGGATGGGGTGTACAGGTCGAAAGCATGTTGATCAAGGATATCATCTTCAGCAACGAGCTTCAAGACTCGCTCTCCATGGCTGCCCAGTCCAAGCGTATTGGAGAGTCAAAAATTATTGCAGCTCGGGCCGAGGTAGAGTCTGCCAAACTCATGCGCCAAGCTGCCGATATCCTATCCAGCGCCCCGGCCATGCAAATCCGATACCTTGAAGCTATGCAGGCCATGGCCAAGTCCGCAAACTCGAAGGTCATCTTTCTGCCTGGCGCCTCGACCGTCGGCACGCAAATGCAGATGGCAAACGCGTACGGGGAGGGATCCGAGCAGCATGATGTTGCTTCGGCGCAAAAGTACGACAGCAGCAGCAATAATGATTTTGGGGGTCAGGATCCTGGCTTTCAACGGGCGATAAACGCCCGCCTTGTTGAGAACATCTAACGCAGGAAAGTGCTTATACCGGTGTTTTGGGTGTAGCCTGGTCTACCCGATAGTGGTTCCAACCCAACACCGTGAGCTTGCAGTGTCCCGACACATAACAGCTTATCCCGCTTCAGCTTGGACCACTAAAGTATCATCCCCGATTCAGGTTCTGCGATGTTATTCTTTTCTAATGATTTGCACCCAATCGAGGCTGGGCTGGTCTAATGGTTATTAATGACGGAATGGGATCGGAGATGTGGGGTGGCGTACTTCTGCTCTTCGTCGTCTTTTGCAGGATATCCCGGTCGTTTACTTGGTTCAATATTCGCAATGATACCTTTTCTCTTCTCTCCTTCCACTCTCAATCTATGTATGTTTCTCTCTCATGCATGTGATACCAAAATTTGTCAAACTCCGCAACCTTCAAAAGGAAAGGAAAGAGAAGGAACGGAAATGAAAGGAACAGGATATCGGGAGGCATCAATGTACCCCTGGATTCTAGGTATGGATGCTGGCAGACCTGGAGCCGAAGGGAACACCCTGTGGAGTTGATTATAGGCTCAGAGATCCGGAGATCTGGGATTTGTGAAGCGGAACATGGTTTCGTTGTGTTTGAGTTTTGTTGTGTTGTGGTATTCCGTGCCAATAGCGGTGCTAATACCAATCGAGAAGAGGGGGTAGGTGGAGAGGTAGAAAGGAGGTCTTGATCGTGCCTCTGCAAGAGAGGATGGGCTTGGCGAGCTGCTCGAATATCTATGTAGTGACTTGCAGCTTTGTGCTGGAAGGGTTGCGGATGCGGCGATGTCTTTCTTGGATCTTGCACGATCGCACTGATTCGCGGGCGGAGTTTGAGTAGGTAGCCTGATCAGTTTGAGTGCTCTGGCTGGATTGGAGATTGAGTCCTGAAATCGGAATGGGGTCGGGAATATGGGTGTGGCTTGTATGCTAGTTGTCGTTGCAGTACTTGCGGGCAAATAAACTGGACCGGATAGATCCGTTCAACACCGACGGAGGACCAAGACGCATACGGCGGTTGGGGGGTGGGGAAAGGGGAGCGTGGTACAAAGGCACTGTCGTCTGCTTCCCTGCGTGCCGAGGAGCCAAAAGGAGAGAATGCCGATGATCCGAACACTTTGCATTTGCAAGTCACTCTACCTAGGCTTCGACAAGAGGACGTTGCGGCCTCCGGCGCCTAGCAAATATCCTCAATCTTCTGCTCCACTCCATCATGCGCACCGAGATCCAGCTTCAGCGTGCGGCCAAACAACTCCAGCAGAATCTCGAAGCAGATCTTGCTGATAGCCGGATCGTACCGACCCTTGGAGAGCTCATCTCTGATGAAAGCATCTACTCGACATCAGCTCGCTGCCGCCCGGGAAGGGGACTAACTCACGTTGCGCGCCGGCGACCTCGTACCAGCTGAAGACAACCCCTTTCTCCCTCAGCGTCTTGCGGATGAGGTCGCGCCCTGCGGGTGGCACGTGGTTGTCCATCGTTCCGTGGATCACGGCCATCTCTGCCTTGATCTCGCTCGCGCGCGCGAGGCTGTCGTCTTTCTGGCCGAGACCGAGTGTTGCGCTGTGCAGGTCGGTCGCGAAGTAGGTCACCGCTGCGGAGATCCGGGGGTCGAGTGCGCAGCGGTAGGCGAGGTGGCCGCCAAGACACTGGAGGAAGTGGGAGTCAATGTTGCTTCTCGAGAAATGGGTACGGAGCCCTAGGGTTGGTTCAGGAGTTGGTAGGCATGTGTAGGAAGGATATTATCTATGTCTTAAGTCTCCAGAGAGAGCCTGTAAGAGGGAATCATAACTTGGAGAACACCCTACCATGCCCGTGGTACCGACACGGCCGTTGCATGTCTTTAGCGAGAGGAGGAGATCGACGGAGAGTGTTGCGTCTTCGTCGTATCCTGCTAGAGTCTGCGTGGTTCTCAGCACATATCATTCTGAAAATTCGGATCTCGAGGTCAGGGCTTGGGAGATGCAGGGGTACCTTCTTGATTTTCCACTCGTTCCCGGCATCAGTGCCAGGTCCGTCGTACGCCAATGCTTCAGGTCCTGTGAATTCGTGGTACGACGAAGGTGCAGCGACAATGTAGCCTTGACCAGCAATCTGGCGAGCAAATCTTGCAACGGGTCCAGTCACTAAAAGCCAGTTTGTTAGCCTGGTTGATACGTATATACCCAATGCCTCGCTTGATGGGGACAATGACTGTTTTCGTAAACATAGATGGCTAATCGCAAAGCAGCACAAAACACTTCCTTGGGATACATTCCCTGTGGAAGGTTTGCAAGTTCTGTCTCTCGCAGAAACACTCGATCGTCCATTCGTCGACCATTCGTCGACCAGAAAGAAACGCACCACACGAGAAACATACCTTGATAGATCTCGCTAAACAGCACAACTCCAGGAAAGCGTCTATGCCATCTGGTAAGAGGTAGTCTTCCGCATGCGTGATACTTGTAGTACATACGCACTCGGATAATTCGGTATGGAGGGATGAAAGAGGAAAACCCCTGATCGTATTAGTTTCAATCCTCTCTTCTCACGCGAATGCTCACTCACTCATCGAACCGTCCTCCCCATCCGCTTTTGTGTTCACGTCTTGGTATGTTTCTTGAATCAACATTATGGCCTCGATGTTGGAGATATGGTGAGGATCGAGGACGTTGTACCAGGACTTCCGAGCTTAGCGGGGATGTTGATGAGTAAGGCTGCGCCAGGCCTTCAAGGAGAGAGAAGGATCTCGTCTCTGGTCCAATTAATTGAGTTCTTGGGAACAATCCGACCCATGGATCCTTACGGTATGAGGGAGGCCGAGAGAGTTTGGTACTTGTTAGGTATTGAAGAAAAAGAATAGGACTTCGAATTGAGCCTGGTAACCTTGTTTTCTGAGGCCGTCTTCCAGTCAGGTCCAAGGCTATGCTGCCGTATTTTGTTGTGCAGCGAATTTTGATTTATACCGTGCTGAAATTGAGTTCTGGAACCTCAAAAAGAACAGGCCTGCTCAGTAATATGGTTGATAGCCCGATCACGTACCGAGTATAGCCCAGCAAGGATATAAATCATACCAACATGTGACGGTGGAAGTCGAGGACAAGACAAACGCGAGCGGCTGTAGAATTGTTCCCCTACTCGGAGTATTCTGCAGTAAGCCATGATTGCTGGATCTTCTAAATCACACCCCAAGACCTTGAATCAAGATTGCCAAAATAAAAAAAAATTTGTTATTATATTACATCTTATTATTTTGTTGTAACTATTTTTTTAATTTTTTTTTGGCTTGCTATACTACTGTATCATTCTGTTTCCGAGTGCTGCATTGCCGTGATTTCAGGCAGACTGTGTTGGGCACAGGTGCGGCGAATAGGCGGCGACTCCGTCCGAGGATCCCGAATGATTTTCCGCGCAGCTTTCGCGATAAGGAGCAAACACTGCATTAAGCACACACCTTGCTGCGGTACAACTTCGAACACTCTCCCTTCCTTTCCAGCTGGCCATCCTCCACTCCCCGAATTCTTCACTTTTCGCAGTTCCAACTACGAATATTGCCAAAGTTTTCCTTCGTTGCTGGCAATTGAATCCCTACTCCATCTCTTTCAATTCTCAGCCGAAGACGAATAAGGAGCTACCGAATAGCCAAGTTCGTGAGTACCAATACACGCAGCCGACGGCCTGAAAGGGGAGAGGCCCTGCAAAGAGGTCACGATAAGGCAATAAAAGGCCATGTCTAGTTTGAGAACACGCAGGCAGGCGGCTGCGATCTCTACACCTTCGACTCCTACACTAGTACCCAGAGAACAGGTTATTATGAATGGAAATGGGTCAGCACATGCGACAGGGAAGGAGGACCTGACGCACGAGAACATATTCCTCTTCTATCCAAATATAATTGGTGAGTGGCCGTCACGGTTCCAGAAATTCAACTGATCTCTGTAGGCTACGTGCGGATTGTCCTGGCCTTTGCGTCGTTGTACTATATGCCACTGCACCCCCGAACGTGCTCCTTACTGTACAGCATCTCCTGTCTGCTCGATGCCCTCGACGGCTATGCCGCGCGATACTTCGAGCAATCTACACGATTCGGAGCAGTGCTGGATATGGTGACTGATCGCTGCACAACTGCGTGTCTGCTGGTCTTCCTGTCGTCAGCCTGGCCTCGATGGGCTCTCCTATTCCAAGGGTTGATCTCTTTGGATCTCGCAAGCCACTACGTCCATATGTATGCGACCTTGATCATGGGAGGGACCGAAACTAGCCACAAGAAGGTGGACAAGAGCAGAAGCTACATCCTGAACTTGTATTATACAAACAAGGTGAGCTTGACCATTGCCGGGTTCCCTTCCCAGGTTCCAATCGGGAAACTACTGACTATGTAGACGGTTCTATTCCTCTTCTGCGCCCTCAACGAAGTATTCTTCATCGCCCTCTACCTACTCTCCTTCTCCTCGCCCCTCCTCTCGCCATCCCTCCTCCAAACAGCGGGCACCGGGGCATCTGGTGCCTCTCTCCAACCCGGAAACCCAGCCAGCCCCCCCGCATCTTTCTTGTTCGCCAATCCTCACAGTGCCGCCGCGTTGGAGCTGGCGCGGGCCAACAAGATGGACTCGTTCATCCCCTGGGTGATTGCTGGTGTGAGCTTCCCAGTCATGTTCGGCAAGCAGATCATCAACGTCGTGCAGTTAGTCAAGGCATCCAACTGGTTAGCAGAGGGCGATATTGAGATGAGAAGAGCCGCTGGATTACCAAGGAAGAAGAAGGTCACCTAGCCAGCTCATGACAGAATCGGAAGTTGCGCTACCTTTGGGGCCCGTCGTAACTTACTACGATTGGATGGTCTATGCTTTGTTTATATGAGGATCTTCTTTTCGCAGGATCGTGTCTACGATTGCTCCAGTCATATCAATCTCTGATGTTTCAACTCTTGGGCATCTTTGCAATATTCGTCTTCGTGTATTTTTATTGGAATGGTTGCGCGTCCCCATATAGAGGGGTGTTCGAGGAACCAACATGCTCGGGTCTTTGCGAGTTTGTCTACGCTCGTTCGCATAGTCCTGATTAGTTCCACTGTCAGTTATGTACGGGCTCGCAATTAGAGGATTCGGCGTTGCATGGAGGGCCTTTGATGCTCTGGATGTCGATTTGGATGTTCTTGTACACAACTTGTAAGGAGGCGGCGGTTTTCAGACATATAATACTAATACACACATGATGAGTGCTGAGTCCCGAGTCCTCATGGACGTAATACGGAATCCTGACTTTCGACTCCGCTCTCTTGATCCATCGAGACGATTCCTTGCTTGCTACTTGGTCAGTGGCTTGAAGATGTTAAGTCTTATTTCGGAAAAGTAGGGCGTCTCGCTATTGATACATTTCTCCTCAAGTTTGGCCGGCCAAGCTTGTGCAGTTTAATGCCACCTAGTAGAGTATTTGTTGGTGTTGGAACGATCCTCTTCGGGCTAGCTCTGGCGCAACTAACAAAGAGCTATCTCGTGACTGGCTGTCCCCAGTCACTCACCTCCCGCCAAAGCCACCTCATTCCACAAACTTGTCCTGTGATGTCGAGATACGCGGCTTTATTCTCTCCTCAGCAGTCGTCCAATTCCCCCGTGGTTCTATACAAGATTTACGTTATTTCGGTTGATCCCCCGCAAGGTTCTCAATCACCCGGGGACCTGGCCTGAATCTCTGACATGGCATAGCTCACTGCTGGCGAATCATAAGCAACCCGTTGGGCTCTCCCCCACTGGCGTCACTGCATCCGAGGAACGGAGACGCAGCGCACGAGCTCCATGTGCCGACAGGTGGACAAGCACACCGTAACTTGGTCACAAGCTCTGCTCGCCATCGACAGCTTCTGCCTGCAGTGTATTCAGATATTCGCATTATTTTTATTCATAGACTGAGGAGCTGAGGGGAAGCCAGCGTCTCGTTACCCTCACTGGCAGCATTACGACCATGTCAGAAACGTCACCCCCGCCAACCTCGAGGCGCTTCTTGCCTACCCCAGTCGAAACCACGGTGAAGAAGGCTCGTCGATTCGCCGTTGAGCCGGTAGAGACTACGACTAGAAGCAGCAAGGAGGAGAAAGAGAATAAAGAAAACAAAAACGGCGGGGTCGAGACCACTGACTTTGCTGCTCCCAAGAGACGGTTTCTACCTGAACCTGTCGAGACGACCTCAAAGAGCAGCAAACAGTCGTTCAAGCCGCTGCCTACTCCAGAACCTACTCCTGTCTCGATTCCTCCAGAGGAATCTTCAGAGGCAACACCAAAAGTGAGGAGAAGATTTGTGCCAGAGCTGATTGAGACCTCGAAGCGGTCCAAGAAGGCGGGTGACTCGAGACCAGCTACCCTTCCCACTGATAAGGTAACGCTCCCCCTCACCCCTGCTAATATCTTGTGCTGCTTTCAATGTGCTAATGGAACTGTCACGCAGACCGACCTGACCCCAGGAGTGCCAAATATATACACCCGTCCGAAACGGAAGTATCGCCCTCCTGTCGGTCCCAATCCTCCAGAAAATATTCCCAACCAGAGTTCGGCACATTTACAAGACTTCACCCCGCTACCTCCACGCCGGCAGCAATCAATGCGTCCTCATCCCAACACACGGCGGAGCACAAGACAGAACTCTTTCTTACCTGAATTGGAAGCTATAGCCTCCGATGAAGAAGAGCCAGACCCAGAAGATGAAGCGGACGAGAATGAAGGCACACCATCTCTATCAGGATCATTTGGGTCTTCGGAGGACTCTATGATGAAATTACAACTAGCACGAACACGGGAAAGCTGCGATGACAGGTTCTCTGGCTATCTACTAGCTCTCGCAGCCAAGGCGGCGGAGAAGCAGCTACTGGAGCAAGCTTTGGCTGCCTTCCCGAACCAGTCTATGCATCAAATAGTCGAGCACTTTTACGACCGGGAGATAGATGGGGCTTCGGATGAGGAGTCCGCAGAGGGGGTTGGCCTGCTCGTCCTCAACGACCCGAAGCTTGAGAAGCTACGCAGACAGTCTACGGAGGTCGGATGGGCAGTCAAAGAGATGCAGCAGCACCAAGAGAGACTCAACCGTCTCCGAGAAGATGAAACCAACAAGAAGATTGCGGCCGAAGCCAGCAAGCCAACCTTCCCAGACCCTTTCTGGACCAACGGCATGACAGTCAAAAACCCACCCATCGCCCTGGCCCAGGATAATCCCTCAGACAAGCAAAAGGAAGCAGAGCTTAAGCGCATGCGCTCAGCTGCCTCGCCTCCTATGCTCGGCGCCGACCTCTTGTTCCGGATGTGCCCGTCACCCAAAGCCACGAAATTTGAATCAGACCAACGCATTGACGTGCAGCCCAACAGGTGTGAGAAGGGCGGGGGACTCTGGGGTGGGTACTGCATTGCTGAGGAGCCGGGAGAGTTTTTGAGCCCGAGCGTGAATAAGCAGCCCGCGCTGGTCCAGACCCCGCATCCCGACCGGAGCAACGAGGACCCGTTTTCTTCCGCATTTGCAAATGTGGTCCTGAAAGATGGCAAGATCTCTTCGAAGCTTGCGGGGGGAGTCAGGATGGTGGCTGGTATCGACGAGAGACTGAAAGCCGAGGTCGAGACGAGCAAGGAGGGGAAGCTTTTGGAGGAGTTCAACGAGACATTTGTTACACAGGTTTACAATTATCTAAGTTTAGGCTATCCGTCATTGGCACGGAACTACGACGAGGAGTTGGCACGCATCAGCCGCGTTTCTCTAGATGAGTTACGGGCCGATGACACGAAGAAGAATGTCAAGGGTTACATTGGCATTACTGACGGCGTGGAGGAAGAGTACTGCCCGAGGTGGAAAGCTCTTCGAATCTATATTCTGGAATGGGCCAGACAGCATCCGAGTATGAGCAACGGAGCCGCGAGCCCAGGCGCTTGGGGCGTCAGAGCGAGGAGAGGCAGTTGGGCTATATGATCCTACATGCCATGGCTTTGGATTGAAGAAGGTATGAGCTACATCCTACCAGGGACGGTCTCCGCCCAACACGGACGGATGGATCAAGACACAGAAATTGAGTGAGCGAGCGCGGCGTTCAGGAGCTCATTTCCGTCCAACGCAAGCAAAATGTTCCAAAAGTATAGGGGCACTTTTAATTTCTCCATTACTTGTAAACTTCATTCCTATTCATTGCGGGATTTGCACGTGGTAACGACGTTATGATTTTCGTATGCTCTTCTTCTGCATTGGGACTCGGTGATTGGCTTCCGAAAGTGGTGCTATGCTGTGCCATGACTATGCTAGGCTAATAGAAGGATTCTTTAGATGAAGGGACATTTGGCTAGCTCAGAGAAACAGCATGGAAGATGAAGGCACTATTTAGAGAGGTGTAAAGGTGGTGGCTGGATGTAGCAGCAGATGAGGAGGGATATATAACTAAGCCCATGATACTTTTTACTCTTTCCCGTCTCGTCTCCCAGTCTTGAATACCTGATTACATCTGGTGCTCGAAATCACAGCTTTGCACATGCTGATACTTGTGCTCGTACTCGTGCTCAGACCTCGGTGATCTCATAGCGACCTCAAGGACGGCTGTCCTCTTCTCATCTACCCTGGCGTTGTGTCTCCAACATCGCACAGAGGCGAGAGCAGCACACGATCTCCGTCCCGAACCCACCCGTCGAGGTTGGTTACACGAACAGAAGAGTCACGGCTGTCGCTGCTCGGGGCCGCCTCGTATCACACCACAGCACATCCGCATGGAAGCGCAGACGGCGCAGACGGCGCGAGGCGTCATCTTTGGTTGGCACCCGGAAGTTACACATGCCACATCAGCCGAGGCCGGTGTGCGGGACTGGACCTGGTGTTGATGCTGTGGTTGGAGCTGGGTAGGCACCTTGAATTAAGATTGCTACATGGCTGGGGTCGAGGTCGTGGTCTCAGCGCGCGATGTGGACAGGTCGGTCGAATGGAAGAGCGTCAAGCGAGGTGTTGTTGATGTCGATGCGTGCATCGCACGTGGAGTCGGACACTCGCTAAGAGGAAAGTCGGTTAGTGCGGTTCGATCTCATCCTCCCAGGCCAAGTGGGATTTGTTTGTTGATTGCACACATATGCCCATCATAGTCAGAGATCGTTTCATGCATTCTTTTATGTTACGTCTTCTGTTGTTAAGCCTGAAACTCTGGATTGATATATATATATATATATATAAATCTCTCTCTCT
>JAENRP010000123.1:0-51670 GCA_024741835.1 Diplocarpon mali | reverse complement strand
CCCCCAGCGACACTCAAAAACTGCTTGCTCCCCTTCGAATTATACCTCAGATACCTGATAAACCTCGAGGCATCAGTACTCGCAAAACTCCAGACATGATAGCCCCGCCAGCGCATTACTCGTCGCATTTTACTGCGGCGCCGACGGCTTCGTGACGTCGGCGTACAAGCCCTTCGAAATACCAGGAGCTGCGAGAGGTGCGGAGTCCGAACAATCGATCATCCGAACGTGATCTTGCGTTCTCGGACAGGCACTTCCATCCCGTAGTTTGCGGTCGCTGCGTCGGGTTACGAGCCAGGTTCCTGCCAGATTGTGTCTGGGACTAGGACACCTCAAGGGCGAGGTCTTTGCCACATTGTTAGAGATTATCTCGAGTGGGGGAAGCTTCTATCTGTTGTTTGTTCCGGAAAGCCTTACATCCCGTCCGGACTACTAAGGCGGACGAGGTTTCCAAGAAGATTCTGGTGGGGTGCTTCCTTGACTAGCCTGCTAGCCCGGTGAGAGGGAAAGCGGATTAACTTCTATCACAGTACCGTAGAACGAGAGGAAGAGACCGAGAACGAGACTCTTCACTGTGTCAACAGATAGTGTAGGATGTGGAGGTGTAGAGATACCATGCCGAGCACTTGATTCTTAGCAGAGAAATATTGACGTAGTATGGCAAAGCCATCATGTGGAAGGTGGTCATATTTATCCAGAGCATTCATACCCCTAGTCAGGATAAGGGAACCTCGAATCTGCCTTAGTGAATCGCTGCGAAAGCCGTACAAGTTCTCATCACGGATAAGAAATACGAAGAGTTACAAAGGGACAGAAAATGAGAAGAAATTTAAAGAAATATGCGGAGAGGTTTTATATCCCAGGGTAGAGATGTCTTCCTCCCCGCCTTAAGTTGGCTATTACTTGATGCCAGATTTCGATAGAAAGCTAGGAGTAAACTATTTACCAATGGGGATGTGAAGAAATTAAGGCTGCATCGAGAGCCTCCATATCGGGAGGCGAACATGACCTTTGCTGGGTGCAGGGAAGCATATCCTGATTTTCGGGGGGAATATACGCCGTCGCAGATTGACCGTCGTCTGAGCCCTCAGTCGAGAAGGCATCCGCACCGATGTGGAGAAGCTTGGTGTTAGCTTGGCATGTCTTTGTATCACTACCGACGGCGGCAAGAAGCGGGAATAAGGCCAAAGACGAAATCGGAATTTTAAAGCAACGACTCCTAGGCAAACCCTTCACTGATGACACCTGCAATAGAGCCGCGAGCGGCCGAACCTTCCTCCTCCTACTTTTCGCCCAATTCCTCTCCCTCTTTATCGTCGTAAAAACAACGGCCAAAGCCACAATATAAACTCTTGCTTATTGGACCATTTGACCCGTGGAGGTGTCGCTCTGTTGCACTGCCAAAAGATTTATTTTTCGTTCGGCCACTAGGCTGCATAAACACGATGTGCTTTCTCTTCGATGTGTAGGCTGATCAATTGTTCTTTGGTCAATCAGTTAAAATCACGGCGCCAATGGTCGTTTAAGGAAGTACGTCGTTTGCAGATGAGTGGCAGTGCTTCTTTGAAGCTAAACCGCGGCTGGGGCTATGCGAAAGCTCGTAGTCAGCATCATCTTTCTAGGTGATATTATATTATAGAAACCAACAATTCGTTGCGCAAGACTGCGATCGAGTGTTATGTTACTGCCTACTTATATTGGTAAAACAGGAAATATCTTGTAGAACACTAACTTCCAGCGGTTCTTGTGGCAGAACTGATTACATGAAATACGACTCCGAACGTTATAATCCTAACTTTTGGTTCGGTGGCGAAATTCAACTGTGTGGTTGTTAGAATGTCGAGGACAAGTTGTTGTATTTGAGAGTGACATACGAAGTTGATATGAGACGTTGATCCCGGAGGACGCTAAAAACACCAGTACACGGGAAGCCATGGAAGGGACCGGCGAAGCTCAATCAGTGTGTCATTGCGTCAAGGGACCCATGCCAGGGTCCCAGGAAATGGCTAGGCACCTTTCCACAGATCAGACCAGAATTCCTTGAAACCATACAATGGCTTCTTCGAATCATAAATCACTGCCTTATCGCTCGCGAATCTTTCTAGCATTCCCCCAGGCCTGTGCCCAATTTTTTCGACTAAAGACTTCGGGGGCCGGACAGCTCTTTCTTTGATGGCCTGTGACAATAGCGGAGCAACATCGGCATAACAAGATTTTAGTTCGCGATCCAGAGAGAAGTATGGTTTCTTGGCTAGTTCAGGAGCCATGAGATTGTATGATCTGGTAAGGCTGTTGAGGTTCTTGATAGCTAGAGTCTGTGATATGTGTGAGCATACGTAAAACGCCAGTTTCGCAAACTCGCCACGGGGAAATGAAGGAGTGGACGGGATATCCATACAAGATACGAATTCTCAGCTGCCTCCCATGAGGGGTCTCGGAACAGCGCCGGGAGCGGAACAGCAGGGTGCTGTGCCCGGATTTGCGCCGGTTCTGGTTCAGTAACTTCGGGGGCAAGAATATCACCTTTGATCTCCGGAGAATCTTGCACAGAGTCATTAGATGTGGGCCCACAGGGCGCATCCTGGATATTATTGACCAGAACAGGATCGTTCGTAGCTTTGGCTGGAAGTGAAGTCTGCCATACAGCTTTTCTCTTCGGATTATAAACCATCTCGGCCTCTGCAAATCGATCGGCTTTCCGCATCTGCTCTTCCAAACTTCCCCCTCGACTACTGATCGCCCTTGCAGCGTGGCGTTTCCAGTCATTCCGTAACCTTGCCCGGAAAATATTCGCAGCTTTGACAAGCTCCTGCTGCTTTTCAATCCAAGGTGGAACGATTTCTTGTCTTTGTATCATTTTGTTCATTATATATTCGGTGGTATCAATGAATGGATTGTCAGCTCGAGTATCTCGAACAACGCCTTTACCTCGAGGAATGTTCTATATACTATTAGTACGGGTACTGAATAGGTTCGCGAGAGCCTACCTTGAATTGACCTCTAGCTATCGCATCCTCAATTCTTTCATTGGCTAACGCAGCTAAGCCTCGAAACGAATTGGGCATCGTTCCTACTCCTGGGCCAAATCGATCCTTCAGATCCTTTCTCATCTGCTCCCTCTCCTTTTCACTCATCTGGGAATCTTTAGATATGGCATAGATTGAGGTTTTATCTCTCGCATTTGCCAGCCTCTGACCAGGATTTTGCTTCGGCTCCCTCTTCAACCGCAAATCAATTACGGGACTTGGTATCTTCGCTGGCCCTCGTAGTCCTGGCTTCAGCGGTTTCCGTGCATCGTCAAGCATCCGTAGCATAGCATCTTGTGAGGACTCTTCTCCCGTCCAAATCTGGCCAGTGGCAATCTGCCGTGATCCTTGCCCGACATTGGAACCCATTCCTGCCTCTGCGAACGCTTCCGCGTTTTCTGATCGAAACTTCGCTGCCTTGACACGTTCAAGCAGTTCATTCTTCAGATCTTCCGAGAATCCTACTTCTTCAACAGCCTTGCGGCCTGCCCGCCCCCCTTCGAGTAGAGCTTCCTCGGTAGCTTCAAATAATCGCCTAGACATTGCTCCTTGTTTCCGTTTGCCATTACTCTGAGGAGCAATAGAAGTAGCCTGAAATGCCGATTTTACCTCGCTTGATTCAACATCGTTTCCCTCTTTGTCTGCTAGCTTGCACTGGCTGTCCTGCTGGGAGCTTTGACGTGGTGTACTCAGTGAGAATTGTCTTGCGGCGACTTTTGAGAGAGTTGAAACGGCATGGTTGCTTTGAGCTCGCGAGAGGCGGGCGCATACACAGATGGACCGATGTTTTATTCCGGGCATATAGGAGAGCGCTGACAAACATGGGATGATGGAATATTGTTGTAAGATGAAGTTGAAATTGGGGCGCCACTATTGTTGACATCCCTGTCGATCTCGATAAGCGATGAGAGATAAGCTTGCCGAGCTCCGAGAGTGAGATCAAGATGACACGAACCTTTGTGCGGCTCTTCAACCTATCTTGGCCTGATACTTAGTATCATGGGTAAATAATGTACAATTCTAGGCCGTGCATACTAGATACTTGGCGAATCGTTATAGATAAATCATTGGCTATACCCCCTGTATATGAGCCCTGTTAATGGAAACCGGTAGAATTACGCACAGACAGCACTTGTACATTATTTCGGGCATGTACTAAGTAGATCCCCGAATTTGTGCGAACATTATTGTTGTTTAATGAGAGCAACGGCGAAAACCCGAAGGCTAATCTCGTCTCGGACTCTGGTCAAAATAGAACATAAATATACTCCCGTGGTCCTTACGAAGGAGATATGGAAGGGGCTTGACTATACACAACTGGGTGCATTGAAAAAACTTCCAATCAGCCGGTGGGATTGACTTTTTCTACCACAGGAACACTGGACTGCAATAGATTCTGCCTTCGATCTTTGATTGTTTTGGAGTATTGTAACATGCCGTTTATGATGGCATTATGCATGTATACACCTTTATTGTTACATATACACATATATATAGATCACATATTGGTGGAAGGATAATCGCGCCGATGTGATTAAGTATGGACAGAAGTCACTTGCAAAAATGAGGCAGCCCATTTCAGGAGAAGACATTATATGCTTTCGGTACACACATCCCCAATATCAACCTCTAGACACAGTCTCCTCCGCTAATCACTCAGAAAGCAAGCGCCAACGGCGTACTCCAGAACACGAAAGAAATGCATATTTCTGTTCCAAGTTCCCGCTAGACAACGAAGCGCTGAGGTCTTTCACGCGCTGAACAGCATAGCATAGTGACCTTTGCACTACCGACGACTCTCTATAAGTCCAAGACTCCACGGTTCTTTGGTCTTGGTACCAACTCCACAACCGTACACAGCTCAAGGTTCCTTGCATGTAAAGAACAGTTCCAAAACAAAATGTCGTTGCCTCCGTGCCGAAGCTACCTGGGTATATCTGTTGATGTGCCAAGACAACAAAAACGGGAGCGTGAGTAGCTGCGCCCCGTGGATTCGCCTGAGCCCCTTTCCGCTACTGTTGATAAATAGGAACTTGCTCTACCAAGTGGGTTTTCGCCGCTTACTAAGCCAGTGAGACCAAGACGTTGCTCTGCATTCTGGGTATCGTCGATTCTTCCTGTGCTGGGAAACGTGTTGGCATTTGGCCAATCATATATATACCTTTGGAGTTCCAGTTGCCATGTGGAGAGTGGGTTTTTATTTTCAGGTCTTGCCCCTGCGTGGTTGATATCTTCTGAAGAGGGAGTAGATATACCATTTGTCCGATGTCTGCTCTTTCAGACCAGCGACTTCTTTTGACTGTATCTCCATCATCCTCTTCTTGATCACTTCCAGCATGTCTACCTCAGCTGCTGCCACACCTACTCAATATGCAGTCTCATCAGCTAGCGCTGCTCCTCACAACGAATTTTCCTTCTACCAGTTCGTATTTATTCGCTCCTTTTTATCTAGAACATCAGCCTTTGACCAATTACCAGATATAATCCTTCAATAGCTGCAGCCGCAATCTTTATCTTCCTTTTCCTAGCAACTACGGCATGGCACTGTCTCCAAACCAGCAAGAAACGCACTTTCTACTTCATACCGCTCATTGTAGGAGGATGTTTTGAGTGGTGGGGCTACATCGCGAGGATATTTGCTCACGTATGCCCTTCCGTTTCTGACTTACATCCAGATCATTCTTCGCCTATTTCATCACGTACCCAAGACCAAACAGTTAATAATACCTAATCAACAGTACAACATGGACAGCCAAGGCGTCTTCATAGCCCAAACTCTCCTCCTGCTCCTCCCGCCATCCCTCTTCGCAGCAAGTATCTACATGATCCTCGGTCGCCTCATCCACTTCACGTCCGGCGAATCCATGGCGCCCATCCGCGCCGAGCGCCTCACGAAGATCTTCGTCGGCGGCGACGTAATCGCCTTCCTCCTGCAAGCCGGCGGCGGCTCCATGCTCGCGAAGGCCGCCACGCAGGACACCGGAAAGATCGTCGTGATCGTCGGCCTACTCGTGCAGATCGGCTTCTTCGGATTGTTCGTCGTGACAAGTTTCATCTTCCACAGACGCATGAGCGGGAGCCCGACGAGCGCGAGCATGAGGGGTAATTGGCAGAGATACATGTATGCGCTGTATGGCGCGAGTGCGCTTATTCTGGTCAGGAGTGTGTTCAGGATTGCGGAGTTTGCCGGGGGGCATGAGAGTACGTTGATGAGTAATGAGGTTTATATGTATGTGTTCGATGGGGTGTTGATGGTGGGCGTTAGTACGTGTATCCCCCGAGGTGCTTGGTGTTTCCGAAAGTGAGCTGACAGCGTGAAGTGGTTATCTTCAACGTCATACATCCAGGCGAGATCATTGGACGCAACCGTCATTTAAAAGGAACTATGAGCCTGGGTGAAATGGAGAGCGAACAGGAGGACAGAACTGAGAGCTTCATCAGGGGCCGCTGATGAATATCCTCGAATGCATCAGAGCACCAAAGAGAACAGTCCATAGCGGGGGTGAGCGAGCTACAGTCGTCTAAAGGCCGGGCTTGAGGGTGGACAAGGTATCAGCGAGCATTGGCTGACCCGTAATATGATTTCTTTGATGATTGCAGACTTGGCGTGGAACTTACTTACACTGACGCTGAGCAGATGGACTGTACATATTGATCATTTACCAATTTGAATTGCTTGCGTCATATCATAGCCATACGCTGAAGACAATGGAACAATCACATCGAAAGGATGACAAGAAACCATAACAGGGCGAACCTGTTTAATTTCACTTCTTAGTTTTTGCAACAAAAGTGTGCTTCTGGACGTGGCAATAGTAAAAGCAAATGAAGTATTCTAGATTTTTAAATCAAGTTATTGCAACAACTAGAGAACTAGAGACCAAGGCCCAGATCTGTGAACGATCCTCAAGTTAAGGACCCAAAAAAGTCAACCCTCACGAGCCCTAGTAAGCGCCGTCTCATCAACATTCAGCCCTGCCATCACCAAGTCTGAATTCCTTCTCCTTCCCGACACCAATGTCCCTCCCCACCCTCCATCTCAGCTCCCCATGCTCCCCATCACTACCCCTAAGCCCCTTCCTCCAGCATGCCTCCACTTCTCCTCATGCCCTCGCCCTCCACAACCGGAAGTTCGCTAGCGCCTGAGACATTGCCATTGGATCTACTATAAAAGGGGGGGATCGCAGGACGGGTGTTGTCCTCTGAGGCCAGGTGAAGATGACTCGACATTAAAGCGAAAATCGGTGTTGATCTTTGGGAATTGAGGCGGGGAGGAGACAGTATGTATGGGCTTTGTTTGTTCGGAGGTTGGTAGGAGAAATTGAGAAACAGTTGGGGTTTGGAGTGTCGGAGGTTTGTAGGCGAAGACTACTACTTCAATCAATTTATAAGGAAGCAAAAGAGGAGTAGTATGTATGGCAAAGAACAGAAGTTAATGAAGTAATAGTGAGGGGAGTGATGAGTGCAAAGATCGGACGCCAAAGGATTCGGGATGGATGGCAAGCTTGCTTTTCTCGCACGAATCCTCGCAGGACCGGCGGGACTTTCGCTGTAGTACAAGCGATCAGTTGGGAATCCGAGAAGAACCATTGTATCGTAACACTGAGCAAGTCTAGCTAACGTTAGATCCTGGAGTTTTGAATACTCAAATTGAGGATGTTTCGTGCGGGATGTTTCTCCAACGCCGCTGATATGCAACGAAGACAAGAACTAAACAAGATATCTCCTGTTTGCTAGTGCCTGGAAAATATGGGATGCCTGCACAATCGATAGTTTTGCAAGCCTGTCCCACCATATCCAAAATAATACGTCAGATGATGACATCGCGAATCTGCAGATAACAGCATCATTCGATTCCTGGACCTTTTGAAATCGAGATCTTCGACAATGAGAAGCCGACTAGCTCCCTGACTCCCATTGCTCACGGTTCTTGAATGTCACCCAGCAGCCTCCTTGATTTGACTTGTCGTCTGTGGCGGCTCATCGATGAACTGTGGAACCTCATCTACCATAAAGCTTGGCATACTCTCTGTACCCATATTCTCAAACTCAGCTTCGTCACCAAGTGCCTCCAGCTCAGCATCCAGCTCAGCCTCATCCACATCTTCAGGGATATCATAGCTGCGACTTATGCTCTCTTGGATATCATTCCCGATATCCATAAGATCTGCCATCTCGTCTTGCATGCGCTCGATCTTGTCAATGTTGATCTTGCCGTACTGCTGCTTCAGGCTCTTGTTGGTCTGCTTCATGGCATCTACCGTTGTCATGACGTTCTTCAGATTATCCTGCATCATACCCGCTTGTTCCATATTCCAGGATTGCTGTTGGAGCTGATCCCGTTGTCCCTCGTACATCTTCCGTCGTTGGAGTACCTTCAGGGCCTTTTGTTTAATGGCTGTCTTACCAGGACCGTCGCGCATCTTGGAGAGTTTCATTTGGTAGCCTTGCAGCTCGGCATTGATAGCGGCGAGTTTCACGTCGATCGAGGACACTCTTTCGTCGACCTGGGGGCAGAACTGTTAGCAGAGCAATACGGGGTAGTGGAGAGACTAACATTAGATATGGCAGAGTGTAGATTCGGCTTTGGAGTTGAGCTTTTTGAGCCGAATAACCGATTCATTTTGAAGAACTGTTTATATGTCTCTTCTTTATGTGAGTGTTCTCGCGAATGGCGTAGCCCCTCTTACACGATTCTATATGCCACGAGGTATGACGGCGGGCCTCTCGACGAACGAGAGTAATATGAATGCCTTCTTCTGCGATAATCCAGTGCTCCCCAGGAAGTTATCGCTCCGCACCGGTATGTTGGCCTTTGTGACGGGTGTTTTGGGAATTTTGCCTCGATATTTCCCGACAGTAATGCCCGGCTGTTGCTGCGACTTGCTCTGCAGTGGAAAGAACAGGGAATATTATCTGGTTTTATGGAGCAGAGCTTCTATCAAAGACGGCAGGCGGAGCAGTAAATACCAGGGTGCAGGGATGTCTCTTATTCGCGTGGTCGTTGCTAAGACTGGCTTGATACCGGCAGGCAAGTGTAACCTTGGAATTTGTTTTGGCCTTTGACAGACACTGGGCTCCACGCAAGGGTCACGTTTCTCCTCTGGCATTTATGACGTGGCATAGTACAAAACTGATTGTTGGATGCATATGCATCCAGGTGTAATACAAGAATAAGCATCGTGAATTCTATGCCTAAATCGCTTTATCAAGCCCACTTATGATACCGCACGTTCACCATTGATATCAGGAAAGGGGTTGCTGGGATCCGACGGGATCTAAGACGCCAGTGAGATTCGCACCCTCCGACCTCACTTTTTGTGCTTCACCAGACAAGCAAGCTGCGAGACAATCCTCTCTGCTCGACCCCTACCCCGCTGTACTTCTATACTTCTTCTGGACTTCTCTTCGGGACTTCTTTTCACTTCCTGTTGTTTTTTTGATACCCTGGTCTTTCTTGCGCCGCCTCTTAATACCACTCCTACACCTCGCCCTGGTCCACTTGGCTGCGAGTAGCGCGAAAAGCGCTTTTACTTGATAAACAGTTGAGCCTCATCAACTCACCTAACGCTCAACATCTACACGTCTTTGGTACGGCCCCGCCGCCTTCCTCCGCCTGTACAGTTTCTATCAGCATAGGTCGGTGCTCCAGCTTGTAGTCTTACCCCCTCTCTACTCGCTCACCGACTTCTAGGATCACTTGAGCTGAATCTCTTCTTCCATTCTCACGATTACAGCACCTCCCCCGAGACATTTCATTCGAAACGCTGATAGAATTTTCGCGTTGTTGCGACATCATCCTGGTCCCTCCTACACGACAACTCCAGCTGCTTAACGATCCCTGATAAATCCGCATGACCAACTTTCAGCGAGTCTTCGTCTGCATAAACAATTCGCATCTTGATCCGCCGCTATATCACCGGTGGCAGACGAGTGCTGTCACATAAGTCAATATGTTTTGGCGATTTGGCGGGTACGCCAACATTTCCACCATCGATACGATTCTCGACAAGCCCGATGTGACATTAGAGGAGCTGCTGGATGAGAGCGATTTGATCCAAGAGCTCAAGCAGCATAACACAAAGCTCATCGAGTTCTTGCGCGAGGATAAGATATTGGAGAGGCTTTTAGAATATGTTGTAGCTCCGAAACTCGAAACAGTTATCTCTGAAATGTACGAAGCTACAGGAGACGACGGAGAGGAAGGAGACGACTTGAAATTGAAGGGCATAAGCCGATCCATTTCGCAATCACGAGAGACGCCTGAGGATGATGAGGACGAGAAGGAGAAGAAGCGGAATCGATATGCTTACGTTTCAGCAGAAGTTCTATCTTCGGACAATTGGTCAATATGTGAGTCACTAGCAGAAAACCAGGCGCTGCTGCGCAAGTTTTGGGAGTTTTTGAAGTTGCCTCCGCCTCTCGACCCACTCCAAGCTAGTTATTTCACCAAGGTCAATGAATCTTTGCTCGACAAAAAGACAGAGGAAATGCTCGATCTTTTCAAGTCACTCGAAGGGGCCGTCAAGCACATGCTGCAGCACGTTGACTCGCCTATGGTTATGGATCTTCTCCTAAAAATTATAAGCTTGGAAAAGGCTGAAGGTGGCGCAGGAATAGTTGATGTAGGGCCGCTGTTCTCGAGATCCAGGTCACTTGCTAACTACCACGTTATAGTGGCTGCACGCACAAGATTTGATGCCAATTCTGCTTTCTTTCCTGTCTTCAGAGCACTCTTGGGCAACCCAAACATCCGCGGGGGATTTTCTCAAAGCTATAATCACTATTTCTGCCAACGCGTCTCAAAACGAGCAGTCATGTATAGGTCCCAATGAACTAACACGTCAGCTCGTTTCGCAACCCTGCGTCGAGAGATTGATATCTGATATGCTAAAGGGTGGCAATCCTCTCACTGTTGGAGTTGGTATTGTTATCGAGGTAATCCGAAAAAATAATTCTGATTACGATCCCGACGTCGGTGCAGAATTAAATTCGATTCCTTCAAGTCGCGACCCGATCTATCTCGGCACTCTGCTTCGCATGTTTGCCCAGCGGGTTCCAGACTTCATGGAGCTTATTCTGAGCCCCAACCACACTATTGGAGGCGGAGATGGTCCTGTTACTATCCGGAGAAAAGAGCTTAACGCAGCCTTCGGCGGAAAGATTGAGCCTCTTGGGTTTGACAGGTTCAAAACCTGTGAATTGATGGCGGAGCTTCTCCATTGCAGCAACATGGGCTTGCTGAACGAAGTAGGCAGTGAAGAGTTTGTCAAGAGCAGGGATGCTGAAAGGGAAAAGATGAAGGCCGAGGGGATGCTCGGAACTTCTGCCAGCCCTTCTGGAGTTTCCAGTGACGATTTGATTATGAAATCCTCAACCCAGACTCGTCTCGGGTCGCCTGATGGATCTCGAAAGCTTGAAGTACAAAATGCTTCTGATGACGATGGGTTTGAAGAGGTGACGCATGCCGCGGATCTCGGCGACGACGCCAAAGATGATTTTGACGAGAAAGCCGAGTCGGGAGAGGATCTACTAACTCCTACGCATGTCACACCCCTTTCATTTATGGATAAGGATGAGGAGGAGTTCGTTGATGAGCCATTGAGCTCTCCGCGATTGACCACCGAGGATACTCTCCACATCGACGATCCGGAAGTGGCTGTATTGCCCTTGTCGCCCACAAAAGAGCTATCACAGCAAGTGGGCTCACTCGAAATCCAGCATGACACAACGATAATATCTTCGCCTCCATCCATTGATACCATTACAGAAGACAGTGACTTTATTACCAATGGTTCAAGCAAGCACTCCCTGAACTCCTCTGAAGATTCTGCAGATAGCCCTCCAAGAGATGCAGAGAAGCCAGCCGACTGTGAGACTACAGCTACAGAACAAACGCTCACCCCAGACTTATTAGATCCTGCCGCACACCCAGAAGACAAACCAGCGCCTTTATTTATGAACAAAGTCGAAGTTGCAGAGGAAAATGTGTCAACACCTATACCCGAGGTGAGCCAAAGTGGGGAGAGCCTAGATACCACCATGGGAGAGGCTGGAGACAGCTCCAACTCTATTTTGATAGGTAATACCGACGAACACAAACAAGTATTTTCGCTAGATGATACGCAAACTATGCCAGTAGTGGGCGATTTCCTTAAGATGCAATTTGTTGAGCACAAGGTTGTTCCAACAATTCTAGTGAGTCGCCCCACTAAATTGATAGACCGTTTACTAATTTATGTAGGATTTTTTCTTTCGATTTCCTTGGAACAACTTCCTTCACAATGTCGTTTACGATGTTGTGCAACAGGTTTTCAACGGCCCTATGGACCGTGGTTTCAACAGATCTCTTGCCATTGATTTATTTGAGACCGGTGATATCACCATGCGCATCGTTGACGGACAAAAGAAGAGTGATGAGGCACAGGCCAAGAGCAAGATGCGATTAGGATACATGGGCCATCTTACCCTCATTGCTGAAGAGGTTGTAAAATTCACTGAGCGACACCCACCAGAGTTGCTTTCAGATGCCGTGTTAGACAAGGTTATGAATGGCGAGTGGGTCACATACGTGGAGGTTACTCTGGCAGAAACGAGAGAGCGAGATAATGCAATTCTCGGCGGAGTTCGCCCAGAAATGTCAGTCGGACCACGGCAAGCGGTAATGAACGCGGTGAACGCGGCTAGTAATTTCGGTGGAGCTTCGTCTGCACTGGCAGATGCAGGCCTCAACGGGTCAGCTGGACTGGACAGCATCGACCTCGCAAACGGCAACGCCACGTCGGCTTTCACACTCAGCGGCGGAACACTTCTCAGTGGGTTTGGAAGCTCAAGTGACGAAGAGGATGACGAAATGGATGAAGACAATGAGGATGAAGGGGCCAGGAATAATGGCGCAGCTGAAGTGGGTCAATCTGTTCCCCCAGCTCCCAATCTTGATAAATTCGACGACGAAGAAGTCGATTACGAATATTTGGAGCAACTCGACCGCGAGACGCCCTTGTTTCCCGAGGGCACCGTTCGCTGTGAATGATCTCTCCTTGCTTTTCTCTTGTACATTATTCTTCCTGGTGGATGGCGCTTCTTTGGCTTTGGTCTGGCGAACTTGTCAATATCGGGAGACCAGTTCCAAATTCTACCATTTCCGAACCAGTCTTTCTATGGCGAGGATGATTAATGTCATCTTCGAAAAGTTCGCTTGATTGAGCCGGTCTCAGTGCTTCTCACGTCGTGTGATCTTCGGGGGCATGGTTACTAACTCAACTTCCCTAGTTCTCACGATATATATCCACACCTTCAACTACCACGGCTACTACCTCTGATCTCGAGCCACCGTCAGCGCCTCCGCCACCCCCTCCACCTTTGAATATCCCACCGTCACGCGCACGTCGTCAGCTCGCAGCTCGATTAGCTCTTCATTCCAAGCAAAATACTGAAAACGCTTCTTCAAACGGCGACCGATCCCACGAAAACGAGCATCAGAAGAACCTAAACCCTTTTGCAACAGATGAAGATGATGACTCAGATAATGACGATAACGATGGTGACTTCACGATTGGTGACCTTGAGGGCGATGACGACGGCAAGGGTCTGCTGGGTTCTAAGAGAGAAGAACTGCGGGCACTAGTGGAAGAAGACAAGGGGAAGCATGTGGGTATCCCTAGCATTGACAGCGTCCAGATTCCAACTCTAGCACAGACCCCAACACATCATCATGCCATTTTTCTGCCTTCGAGCATCTTCTGCCCGTCCTTTCACTTCCCCCTCACTGTCGGCATTGGGCGTGCGAGATTTCCTGTGCATTGGCCATTTGGCGCGACAAGTCCTAAGCTGCATCTCTCTGCAAGCCATCTCAGAGGTAGTGCTAATGAGGACGAGGTACAGAGTGACGATAGCGACGATGATTCGGATGGCGGCTACGGCCATGCTGTTGCCGAACAAAGGGATGGAGATGAGGGGAAGGGTACCGGTAAGCGGAGGTTGAGTGTCACAACGGAGGCGAAGAGGAGAACCAGTCTAGAGGATGATGACGAGGATGAGGTTGTGCATGTTGCTATGACCGAAGCTGATGTTGAGGATGGAAAGGCGCATAGAGGAGTGGTGGATGATGAGGAGCTTGTTGAGATTCAGCATGCAGAGATGCAGGGAGCTGATGCTGGAAAGTAGGCAAGGGGCTGAGAGACGGGAGCTTGTACGATATTCGCACGCTGTGCTGCATTATGAGGCTTTGATGATGGATGGACGTGATGTGATGGGCAGATGAAATTGCAGCATTGTACAGTACGTTCAAAGGTATAAGTATCTCAAGAAGGGTTATGATACGTAGACGTTGGGCCTGATCTAGGTTTCCCGATGGTACATACGCGATAAGAGTTTACAGAGATGGTAAGTGCTTTTCGAGTATTGCTTCCCACTGGGCATTGGCAAAGGATTGAAGAACATAATCTTGCGCCCAACAACGCCAGCAACCTGTGTACTGCCCGCCCTCGCTCTTACACCCAGTCCAGCTACAAGCGAAATACAAGATCATGGCACCTTTGTGTTATTTCTTGCCGCAGGGTCCCATCCCACTCAAGGTAGTCGCCAGCTCGCCGAAGACTCAAGCAATCAAGTCAAGTCCGAAAGCCTTGCAAGCGTACAATCTGTGGGATCTCGATTTAGCGGATCCGTTTTCCGGCCATGGCAACCTGAATTGGAGTTGCCCATTTACGATTGATTGCTCTTCTGCATCTCATCTGAGCTTTCGCGTTTCGAAAGTCTTTGATAGGACTCCTCAGAAGCTGCCGGCTGGCCCTTTACAAAGTCACAGGCGCATACAAATCCCGCTTTTGAGGGCTGATGTTGGTGAGAAGACGAATTCGCGCCTCCTCTCGAGTTCCTCCACCTCTTTCCTTCACGAGAGGAACTCAAACGTTGATTCGCCGAATCTTCTCGTCCCATCCGATATCCCCGCGGTTTCGATCCCCCCCACCCTCTCGCCTAGAAGCGAGCCTTGCCCTCGCCAAATTCAGGGGCTGCAACTCACTGATCTCGCGTTACCTTTGAGCACGGCGTCGACCGAGATCAACACTCTGCTCTCGGTCAAGTTCCGCATTGCTCTGGTTACTGGCGGGACGAGCGGGGCTGTTCTTATGATTGCCAAAGCAGGTGACTTTACCAACTCCATGTGCGATGTCGTTTTCTTGAAGAAGCTGCCGGGTCTCGTGACGAACGGTGCGAAGGTTTGTGTGTGTCGGGTAGATGGTGATCCGATTGCATCGAAACCGTCTCCAGCCTTTTCGAACGACAGAATCGCATCTTGATATCCTCATCTCCAACGCCGGCATCCGTCGGGACCCTCCCCAATTATGCAACGTGCTGGCAGCACCCCCCTCCGAGCCGCAGGCGTCTCTGGTCGTCGTCCCCCCCGTCTGGAACGCATCGTCCCCGGTCAACACCACGGCGCACTATTTCCTGTCCGTCGCGCTCCCGAACATGCTCGCCCTCGCGGCGGACATGGATATGCGTGACGGGAGCAAGGGATGGATTATGGGAGGAGTCGTGGTTGTGACGAGCTCGGTCGCGAGTTTCCACCACGCGACGAATGTTGATATGATTTCTTACGCGTCGACGAAAGCAGTGGCCGATCAGCTCGTGGGCTTACTGGCTGCGAAGTACTCGAGGTGGTATGTGAGTGTTGTGGAGATCAATCCTGGCTGTAGGTCTAGTTGTCTCTTTCCCCCCGAGTAGGAGTTAGGATGGTGAGGTCTTAAAAATGATGCTGATGAGATCTAATTTTCCCGATTAATATGAGTCCGATAGGAACCGGTAGAGACGCTGGTATCTTGGGTTACTTGGTAGAAAAGGTCCCTGCGAAGAGAGCAGGTAGCCTTGGTGATCTGGCTGGAACTGTTTTGTTTCTTGATACTAAAGCTGGATCGTAAGTGGGGGGAAGCAGTATCTTCATTGATGGTGAGAAGACGTTATTTGCCGATTCGCAAGTGTGAGAGCAGGCCAACTGTTTGGTGTCTATTGAATTCTCCGAGCCACGACATCCCGTGTGCTGTCCATACCACAAATAGCACCCAGACACAAGACGCTTACATTACAATGGAAGAGGTAGATGCTGTCGTCAACTAGAACTCATGGCATCGCTGAAAACAAATCAACCAGGATATTGGAAAGTGATCATCTGCAGTCCCCATGCCTCACTGTTCTTCATCCCAGCCACTCTGCTGCGCATAGCTCTTCATCAACACGCAGTTCCGGCAGTGGCTCGTACGGCTTGTCACCACCAAATCTCTCATGTATCCTCCTCCAGACATCCTCACTCGTCTTCTCCCTCTCACAGAGGTCCAGCAGATGGTCCCTTCGTAAACTCTCCTCGACCGAGAACCAGATCACCGCCTTCCTCTCGCGGTCCATCTTAGCCAGGACCTCCTGCTCAACGTAGGTGAAATTGTCGCTTTCGTTCGCTGACCGGATCAGGTCGCCCATTCCTTTCGCGTCGAGATAGACCTTCATGTCTGCCTTCCAGGTTGAGCAGCGAGGGTACTGATCCTTTTGGGACCCACCGATTTTGCTGAGATGGATGGTAACGCCGCCAATGCTGTCGGTCCAAGTTTTATCGGAGATGTGCATGCCACATTCTGAACCGAAGCTCGCTGGTGAAGTAGATGAGGCTCGAGTGTGTGGTGGTGAGGGGCGGAATGAAGGTCGGGCTCGTCTAGACGGTCGTATGTGGACCATATTGATTATTGCTATTGGTGTGAAGGCGAGTGGTTGTTTCCTCTATTTCTGCGAAGACAGGCGGGGTAAGATCTGGAATGACTGGAGACGACCGAGTGGAAATTCGTTGTCCTTATATGAGATGACTTTACCCCAGCTTGAGAAAATCCGGCTCCGAATTGCTCGCCACGAAGTGTCGGTGGAACCCTGGCTATTGTTTTTGCAGCTTGGAGTTTGACACAATGTTGATAGATGTCCGGTTGGCGTTCGGCGCGGCCCTCGGATGGTGTCGAAGGAGTGCTCGGGGCTGACGTTGGCGATGATTCGGGGTCTGAGAAAGTGGCTTGCCGAAAGGACTAATAAATGAAAGGTTTTGCATCTCTGGCAAACAACTAGTAAAATACATATCTGAAAACAGCCACATAGATTTTACGGATTGCAATAGCGCAAGATTTTGCGCAACAGTTAAGAAAGACATGTGATATCAAATTACGTGCAAGTATTGTGCTGCTCGGCGACTTTAATACATCTTCGGAGTCCGAAGTTTGGTTACATGACTCGACGGACATAAATTCCTGCTGCGCTGCTTAACATGAGGAAGAGAACGTAGAGCCGCAATAACCTCTTATTACTTTCCGGAGAGCTTGTTTCAACTTTTGTATCGAGATTGGAATGAGGTTGGAATGCCCTTCAGAATTTAGAAGGAAAAGGAGCCGAGCTGGAATAGCGAAACGAGCCGAATGCGGGAATCGTAGTAAGACGAGCCGAAGCCTAGCCGAGCTCCACGTTTGTAGCCAAAAATTATACCCAGAGATCTGAGATCTGGGATCATTGAAGCTGCGATGCATCATGAACTTTCATTATTTGCTTGAAATATTCCGTACATTTGAAGAGGTGTGACAACATGTCGTCTACATCTGCAGCTCGTACTCGGATGAAGCGAGTAGCAAAGAAGCTACGCTCTTGAGATCGTTTTGAAATATGGACATGGAGACACAGGACTATTTGCTCATCATTAGCTACCAATTTGAAAAGATGGGAAGAAACCACATAACTCAAAAGTCTCGTTGGAACTCAAACTTCCCGTCTGCACAGTCCGATCCAGATTCAAACCTCCCTATGGTTTGGCCTCTGAAGCAGGAGAGTTAAGCAAGTGCTAGAATTTGCACTACCGATTAGAACATGAGTAAAGGCGTGTAACGACTTGAATTAACAGTATTATAAGGGCGACATCGAAAGGGCTCGTTTGGTGGGCCAGATCGTGGTACGCTGAATTGCGATGTTAGCCGAAAAGTTGTTGATGTCGTAGAAGCACGAACTTTAGCGAGATGTTTGGCCTGATAAGCGAAATTATTTGCTTTTCCGATGTTTCAAATCCACGGAGTCGTTTAGAAATACATAAATATCGAGGAGTGTAATGCGATATAAGCGTTTTTCAGATATCTTCATTCCATACCGCATCTCACACAGGCCAAATTAAACGTGTTTCAGCAAAACCACGTGACTACCGGCTTCGTGCCCGAAGTCCAGTTACAGACTCTCCCGAAGGAGCCAACCCCATTGTAAGCTTTTAAACCATATATAAATACCTTCTACTTTCGATACCTCCTTGCGTACTTCGGGATTATTCAAATATATACCGATAGCTAAAGGAAAGACTTAACGAAGAATATGAAAAGGAAGAAGGCAAGTTATAGTATATAAGCAGGATAAGAAAGGAAAAGGATATAATCTAAATATTTATTAAAAGATTGATAAGAAGCGTTACAATTGGGAGACGCCACCTATTAGCAAGGCACTTAATATTATCAAACCAATAGCCGCTACGAGTAAGAAGGGCTTGTAGTAGAATGGAGAACCTAAGACGACTCTATTTGTCTAAGAACCCTCTCAAGAATGTACTCGCTTAAGACCTAGAGGGAACAACCATCAACTAATTTAAGGGTTATACTCTAAGCTAAGGAATTGGGAACTTCAAGTATATTAGGCTAAATATTAAAGATTCAAGGGCTTTTTATGCTGGTTTCTCTTATGTAAAAATAAACTATAGCATTTTCCGCTCGGGCTATATAGTTTAGAACTAATAAAGAAAATTAAAAGGGGAAAAAGGGGAAAAATTCCTAGCACGCTCTGCATTTAGTAAGACTAGGTCCTACCTCTTCCCTAATAGCCAGAATTGGGCATAACAGGGTCTAACAGAGAGGATTTTCAACCTATGATACAGGGGGAACTAGATAATATGTGAAATGTTTGCGCCTTCGATACACGTGAATACAAGGCTTTAACAGTTGTGAAGGCTACATCGGTTGGGAGAGCAGGGTGGCTGGAGATACAGAGAGGTCTACCTGTTAGTTCTAGCATTGTCTTTGATCCCAAAAGAAAAAAAAAGAAAAAAAACCTTTGGTTTTGACCATTGAAGATAGTCAACTTACTTCTCTGTAGCATACAGGCTTCCCCTAAGCTATATAAACAGCCGCTCCAGGGCCTCGCCTCACCTATACTTACCTCCTTTCCAAGAGAGCAAATCACCTTGAAAACGCACCTTTCTCCAAGCAGTGTCTTGAGATTGGTATAGCTCTACGGTAGGAGCCCTTTTTTTTTGGCTTCTGGGATACTGAAGTATCAGTCGTAACGTCTCGCGAACTAATACGGCTTGATTGACTGACAGCTTACTTTAGTAAAAATGTAGTATTATAGGTTAATTAGTTAGAGAGATAGTGGCTATCTAAGCCTTATAGAAAGCCAGATTCCCCTGGCTTAGGCTGCTTTAATAAGGCAAAATCTGGATCAAGCGATAAACCATCAATCACTAGACAGATTTATTTCAAATGAGTTAGCATCCATTTATCGTAGAAGTTCATAGTGAACCTATATACTATCTATTTCTCTTTTTTATCTAACGTCGTAAGGTAGAATCTATAGATTAGGTAGTAGTAGAAGGTAGTCTTATTCCCGTCGATCATAGGATAATGGCCATAGATTCTCACCGCTTAGTGGGTATGCGAGATCGAGAAAGCGAATGTCTCCTAGTGGAGCTCCTATTCGCATTTCATATACTTGAAAATTTCAACGACTTCTGCCGGTCTGCAATTTCTAGCGACGAATTGCCGCACTTGATCTCGCATATAAGAAAGAGAATTACATATACGATATACTTATAAGTAGAGACGTTTCTAAGTAGCCAGCAATAAACGACTGGACTTTTTAAAGTTGATATTTAATAAATACAGTCCGCTAGAAGCCAATAGAATAGTCGGGCTGCGAACAAGGCTTAGTTAGAGGGATAGAACTGTTCTAGCCTTTGTTAACACTTTCGATCAAGGTTTTTAAATATATAGCACTACATATAGCTAGAGACTAAGCGAAGGGGACGATAAGCCGAGAAATATCTTAGATAACCTTTGCCTTATTCCTATTTTATATCATTTTGCACATTTAGTCTAATATATCGTTACAAAATAATAAATCCTTTAGAATTTGTTTCTTAGCCTTAAGCAGGGCTTTGCAAATTGCCTTACTTGTGTTAGCAATACCTAATTCCAATTTGCGCAGAAAACTACACTTGGTCTCGAGCAGGATTTGATATTGGTAGCTTTGATACGGAGCATTTTTAATTTCTCTCGGCTCTCCACTGCTGGGTATGATATATATTAGGTATTATGTATTTGTGCATGAAGTGTAGGACGTGGTGACATCGAGCGTGCTTGCTATCATCGAATGATAGGGCCCAACACATCTTACCCATAAATAGGAATTCTCGGCAGGTGAATGACACAGTATCCAATATCCCAGCCTGATCCGGAGCTGGCTAGGTGGTACTATCAAGCTTCCTAGGGTGTTTGTCGGTGGGAGAAGAAGGAGCTAGAGGAGTAGAGAGAACAGAGTTGGACTGGAATAAAACCAGGTGCGGGATGTGTTGATTGCCTTGTGATACTTGGTGATGGAGCTGGGTTCTTTTGCGTTCACCTGTCGTTTGATCAGTTTTTGATAGTTTCTACCTAGCTAGCAACTCTTTTGCCCATTCTCTTTTGAATACATCTTTCCATACGCTCGCTGGTTGACGATATATGTAATATACTCATGATCCATCCGAGCCCTGCTCACAATTCCATAATTATACAACGCTTGTCTTCCTACGCATCAAACTCCGCCGCCTCCTCTTCTCTTCCGTAGCCATCTCCGTCCGTCTGAAGCTCCATCCGCCATCATCCATGTTCCTAAACTTTAATAGAGCCCTCTTAGTTCTACGTGGTACGGGTAATATCCCGTGATTATCATTACTGAACAAGTCGTTTAATCCTGTCTCCCTGGTTGCACCCAGGATCGAGGAAAAACTCCTGTCGTGAGCCGACTTGTTCTGAATGTAAGCAATCACGCCGAGAATGTTGGCAATGAGAGTCGTAGAGACTGCTAGTCCGTAAGCGAGGAGCAAGCTTGTGGATTTGTATGAGTAGACGTTGACGTTAGTGCTCCGTTGAACGAGAGTTGTTACGTTTGGCCTAGAATATTTTCAGTAAACAGAAAGATACTGGTTGTAAATTTCGCCGAGAGTCAGCTGCAATTCTAGAGAATTGACCCTATCATGGTACTCACGAGAGAAGGTTGCTGCTCATGAAGCTGATCGTAACATTGAAGGAGAGTTCTTCAATCAACGCACTCAAAGTCTTGTTCATTGCTAATTTCTTGTCTTGATTCCGCTGATCGCTCATCTTCTTGTTGATATTTGTCGCATTCCGTACATACAGAGCATCGTTGTAGTCAAAAAAGGGATCCAGATCTACGCTCCCAAGTAGGCTGTTGTGTTCAATTGGAGTAGAGATCGAGCTGAACTTTCTATTTGTAGAGTTGTCTGTCCAGAATCCCATGGATCCAACAAGTTGGTTGGTCAATACCCACATGAAAGCTGAGTATGAGTGTGCGGCGTAATTCGTCGGCGTGATAGGGTCGTCTTTGGGATACTCGATCTCATTGAGTTGTGTTGATTCACGATTCTTCGTGATAGTCTGATTTCCTGAATACACTGAGTCAATCGCCAGCACAGCGAATAACTTCAGTTTTCTGAAATACCTGTCGCGGGATATCTGAGCAGCTACAGCGTTAAGGAAGAAAGACGAAAAGCCCCCTTACCAGCCATGAATTCGAATTTTATATCATACGACGCATTATATAGGCGACACACCATATAGTGCACTTCGGTATAATTACCCGAGATATTCCAAGCATATCTACGATACGCTGCCCAGAATTGATTCGACGCATGCGTTGGTCGTTGCATCATCACCTGTGAAATAGCGTCCACAGTCGAGAAGTCGGTGACCTTACCGCCATTCATGATGTACTCGGTGGGGACGAAACCAAAGTAAGCAGAGGTTACTTCTGTGAAGTTGTCTCTGGCTTCTGTCATTTTCAATCTCAAGAGTCGGTCCATGATTGTTGCTTGCGTGCTGTTCGCCTCTTCGCCTATATTTCCGATGTCAAACCAGTATCCACACATGACTGTGAATGAGACATGGATAATTGGGACTGTATGAATCTCAGACCTACACTTGACAGTTGGCCCGTAGAATTGAAGTGAGTATGACGAATTGGTGTAAGGTGGAGTGATAGGCAAAATACTCCCAGTAGCCGCCGCGGCGGACGACAATCGTGATATAATGGTTCGAGGGCCAACGAAGAAATTATTTGTATCATTCACCCCTTCTACCGTGTCAGGAAGCAGCGGAGCCGAGTACCTATTTGCCAAAGTCTGAGCGATTTTAAATCTAGAAGCATAATACCATTCACTCACTCGAAACGAGTATATTGATTGGTGTTGTTGGTCGATATCAGAAGGCTTGAGACGTTCGTAGGTACATAATCGACAACAGCGCCTGGAATTACACCAAGAGTTGCAGGAGTAATGAGGGATGGAAGTTGAAGACACCTAGATGGTGTTGGCTGAAATTTCAACAACCCGAACCATTTTGGATGGCCAAAACACCTCAATGAAGAGTGATGACTGCCGACGCATCGGAGAGTTTTTCCACTTACCAGGCTAATAGCGCGAGTAGCGATCCCAACTTTATCTTCCACCACATTTCTAGGTTAAGCATCGAAAAGAGTTGAGTATCAGCAGAGAACGCCGAATCTAAACACGACACTGATACTCGTGTCGTGCGGAGAGTTTTCCAAAGCCATTGTGAATACGCAAATCCTACAGATCCTACAAGACTGACTTGTGTAATGAAGGCAAATGTCGTTCCGTATCTGTTCGAGTAAGATTCAATGAAAAGTGGACTCTATCAGACTCTTGCAAGTAAAGGATGAGAATTTACGCACCGGAGATTCCTTTGCTGCTCATCCTGGTCTCCAACAAGATCATCCCTCAGCGAAGCGTAATACAAGTGATGTCCTAGAGCCACGAGGATACCAAGGAAGAGACAAGCTATCATGCTCGCTGGTGAACGCCAGTAGATCCTCGTAGGGGTAGTCTCATTCACAGCGTCTTTGGATTTGGTAGCAATAATTCTCTGAGAATTGCCATCTCGGTGATGCTGATCTTTCCACTCGGGAATTGTGAACGAAACGGATCCAGTGCTTCTGGAGTTGACCATCTGCGGTCTTGACATGATGGCCGCTACTGGTTTGGAAGGGATGATTGGAGAGGAGCCAGGTGACAATGAGACATTTTTTACTGAAAGTGCTGCCGGGGGCAGATTTCTGGTACCGAGCTCTGAAGACATAGTATAGTCGATGGATGAGGCTGACATCTTGCCGGGTTGCCCAGCGGAAACCAGCAGGTCAGATATATGATACGCACCTATAGGGCTGGTCTCGCAAGTTTGGAGGGGTAGTGATACTCAGGAATCACAATACCGTTGTGCAAAAGCTCATCAGTCCTGCAGCTTGAAAAGCACATTTATTTGCAGCCTTCAAGCAAAAAACGCCCGTTTACGAGAATATCTCGATATTAGGGCCCGACTGCATAGAATATTAGTGGAACAAACTGCCTAGAAAAGCCATCCGGCCTACCCAGAATGAAGGATACGATACAAGTTCGAGCAGGACCTGTCACAAGGCACCAATGCCGACGAGCTTACATCTCCAGCCACCACCACTTTCAAATCGAAGTCAGACCTACCGCACACAAACTTTGGATGGGCTTCTTCCGAATCATGCATGCTTACGGGCTAGGTAAGAGACTGCAGAACAGAAACGCGAAAGCAAGTTGCACAAGAAGAAGGCTTGACACATGTTCCAATCGATATCCCGCAAACAAACATGTGTCGGATTGAAGGCGGGAGGGATAAGAACGACTCAATTTCTTCAGCTCTCGTGGGCAAACGACAGAGAGCCATAGCAATAGAGCAGCTCGCTTGAGAGAAACGCAGAACGAAATTCCAGACGAACTTGGGCCAGAGGACATAGTGTGAGGAATAAGCAGGGGAGAGATGATAAATCGCAATTGAACACGGGTATCTGCACCCCGCCACCGCCATTCAACACAGCAGTACTGTGTGTGTACAGCCCAGGCCTACACAATCCCAAATCTGATGTTCTTCAACCGGAGACGAGTCGAGAAATTGAAAGGTTCGAGAATGAATGGCCCCAGATCAAGATCCAAGAACGCCTCTACGAAAGAAAAAGAAGAAGAAAATGACCTAATTATCTCAGGACTTTCTTCTTAGGCTGTGTATGATAGGGAAGAAGAATGACTGGATGATATACTATTAATAAGAGGGTTTAACGCGGAGATGAGCCGCTGCTTATACTTAAGTCTAGGAAGAAGAGAGGCTATGAGGGAGGCACTTTTCTGAGGAGCTAAAAAGCAAATATTACCTCTTTTGGACGTAAAAAGCGCGTGACATTACATTGGTAATCAAACCAAGATTGCGTATCGGGACAGCACCTACTCATAGTACCAACAGGTTCGTAATGCAAAAAATCCCTTACTGCTGGCTGGGTGTGCGGTGGGCACTTCAAACACATGTTTTTTCTGTCCAAATAAAATTAGTCCATATAAAACGTTCGAGCTCTTGTTTTTGACATTAGCGCTACTGGTTTGCCAATAGTTCTTACCGATCTACATTACCTCAGGTATTTAAGTACGCTTGGTCAGATGGTTGAATTCGAAATCTTAGATCGGCCTTTCCTCGCCGAAGAATCCTAGGGTGGTACATTAGCGGCTTCTCGTCCAGAAGTCACGATGTTGAAAGTAGCGGGAATTCTGATGATGCCGCGAGGTGCAAGGCATGGTAGAAGCATCACAACATGAGATCAAGCATTTTTTCAGCATACAATTCCGTGGCTAGCCGAGTGCATGACCATTCACCAGTTGGGAAGGGAATACGCGAAAGCGACTCGAGAGTGGAACTCTTCCCCGACGACTGACTTCCGCCAAGGATAATTTGTGGCAAATCAAACCCGTAAAATGAGAAATTAGTTATTCGTTCGGTAAGTTGTAGTAGAGCACTTACTTGTGACTGAGGCCGCTCAACGATATCTAGAAGATCGCGATGATTTTTAGATTGAATGAAACCAGATATCTGCCGTGATATCTGCTCGGAAAGATCAACTCCGATCTTCGAAACCTCTCCCATTAGCAAGGAGCCCGTTTCTGTTTGATTTTGGGGGTTTGTCACTCTCATCTGGATAGTCCAGATTATGAACGCTGTGGTGTCTAGATCTCAGAGACTTATGAGGCAGGGATGAAAACGATAGTGGTGTGCACAAGATATTGAAGATGAAAGAAGAGAGGACGGAGAAAAGCTCAAAGTACCTTGAGCGAAAGCGATGATGCATGTGAGAGCTTTTTGCTGCGGGATTGCACTATTTCAGAATATCTGCCACCTTTGAATAGACTATAAAGCCGGAGGTTCGTTACACGTCGAATGAACACACCCATAGAATGGCTTTATTTTAACACAATTAGAAGCAGCTTGAGGCGAAGTCACGTGTGCTTCACCCTTTGCAGATTCTTGTTTCCAGGAGATATAGAGATGCAGAAAGGTAGAAAAAGATTGTGATATTCTTTTTTTGTTCTATTATTTTGCCAGACTTTTGCTTGATCCAAGGACTTTGTAGTAAAATATCAAAGGACGAGGGCTCAACTCGTAAACTCATTACCCGTTGTGAAGCTTTTTTCTTATCCTAATATTCTAGCCGACCCGCATTTTATACAAAAATTCTCCATTTATGGCAATAGAGCTATCAGTACTGTAAAGAGACTAAACTGAACGTTTGCAATGCGCTGCGATACTGTTATTGTAATGTGATCTCTAATAATTTTACAATCAATGCCAAGGACATAAATTTTCAAAGAATAATTTTTTACAAAGAAAATAAAGGTTTGATGAGAATGGGATTTTATCAGACCCAGACCTATACACGTATGAATTGCGAATCTTCGGTGGTGAGGTACACGGGTTTGATAGATAGGTTATCTTTGACGTTGCGAATAAAAGTGATCAGAGTGAGATATCCATAAGCTGAATTACATTCTCGGCCAGTCCTTACGCCACAATGCGTGATTTTGAGTGCTAGTCATTGATATACTTGACCTTGCAGACCTCTAAACTCCTGTAGGCTTGGAAAGGAACATCGCTAATATGACTGTTGATTTAAGTAGGGAGATTTGCCTTCTGACCGATTTCTTCTGGTCGCCAAAAGCAGTATCCCAGCAAAATATGCATATCAACGTCTTCAGTGCTCTAATAGCATTGCTCGCTATTTAGAGCTAGATGAGAGGCTTTAGTTTTTGTTTGGGGCGAAGGCCGCAGCATTGATACCCCCAAGTCGTCATTTATCGCGTGGACCATAAGCAAAAAAGTGCGCGAAAATCGAATGTTTCCCCGCGAAAAATAGTAAAGGGTTAACAGGATGATTCGAAACAACTTGGGTTGTACCTTCGTCACTGTTAGCAATTTTGAGGAGTGTGAAGTGGAAATATAATAGGAATTTAAGAAGCGAAAGGGTGTTAGATAAGACAAAACCCCTGAATTAAGCTTGCATGCTACTTGCAAGATGCTTGGAGTTTAGTGGCATAGATCCCAGTCCTTCCGCAGCTAACCTCCACCACAACTCCACCACAACTCCACCAGGATCTTATAACCACTTGTTTCCTCATCGACCTGTCGCAACTTGTTGCACTACACTCGTTTGTAACCTTATTCATCATGCTCAACTTTTAATCATTCCACTCCTATAGTCTACGTACTCAATGGCGGACACCACACAGCATCAACTACCGGAGTGGGAAGCGCCGGCCCCGAAGAAGAGTATCTTCAGCGAATTCACCGCACGCCTGCAGTCTTCACCAGCTTACGCCAAAGAAGCGCCGAGCGAGGATTCTTCACATGTCAAGCGGAAATTTTCTGATAAATTCTTGCCCCGCTGGGCTGTGTTAGTGGGAAAGAGCCGCAATAGTATGCTGTGCAGCATTGCCGTGCTTGTCATCCTCATCGCGCTGATTCTTGGCCTTGGACTCGGAATCGGCCTTTCGCACAAGTCGTTAGTCACTCTCGATACTTTCCATCCGGGAGTCCTTCGTTGATACTTCTCTTTATCCTACTTTCTATCGAACCATGGCGCTCGACTTTCTCCTACATTTCCGTCCTGTCTCTTTTGTCGCGCAAGGTTTCTTACTCGTCCTAAAGAACCCACTAATCCTCCTACCTCTTCAGAAAGAAGGCACAAAACCTACCTCTACCAACTAGTAACGGAATTTTCAATGGCGAGTTGACGTACTACAGTCCTGGACCTGGGTTCGGTGCGTGTGGCTTTGAGAATGCCGCTACGGATTCGATATGCGCTGTAGCACACGCCCTCTGGGACTCACAATTGACGAGTTCAAATCCAAACCATAATCCGCTGTGTGGCAAGAAGATTCGTATCACGCGATACAACGAGGCTGCTGGGGGCAATAGGAGTGTGGACGTAACTGTTGTGGACAAGTGTATGGGGTGTGAGCCTACGGATTTGGATTTGAGCATTAAAATGTTCACGACGTTGGCCGATGAATCTCTGGGACGCGTGGTAGGGACATGGGCCTGGTTGAATTGAGGTCAGAAAGGCCCTGCATAAAAGCCCCTCCCTGACAATGCCATTATTCTGTGGGTAGGCGTTCGAGAGGGGCATTTTCAAGGTTGGTAATGGTACAGACTCGACACCAATTGATCTTGGATTCAGGAAGTGAGGCACATGATACGGTCCTGCCCTAGAGGCTGCGGGCTATGTATGATATGTTGCATTAAACATTGAGATACCCCATGGACAAACTTGCCCAGCACTAGCAGTCATTATTACTATCATTATCCTCAATTCATAGTCATAAGCTATGTCTGATACTGTTTGTTCCTGTTCACTTCAAATTGATCAAGGTACGGCTTTATGTCTAGAACGCCGATTTGAATGCTCCTGAACAGGCTTCTTGTCTAATTCTCTGATGCTGACAATATACATGGACTTTAGTTACGCAGAGTGATGTAATTGTTCAAGGAGACATGACATCCGTTGCATGTTGCCAGTCTATTTTGGTAGGTGGATAGCTTGCATCAAGATTGAGTTGTCCCACCCTGGGGCATGTCCAGAGTCTGGCTCTCAAGATGCTTCCCAGTCCGCTACTATATGCGCATTGAAGCTCATGCCCACCTGCTTAATGACTTTGCTAAACAGCGTTCTCAGCTTTGAATTTTGGTATTCCTTTTTTCCGTATTAGTTACGACGAAATTTTATGCCTTCTGTCGTCATTGTCTGTACCTAGTATGATGCCAAACAGCGGTGACATGTTAACGGTCCTGTTCCCAGGATATAAAGCAGGCCAAGACAATATCTAGGTTATAAATATCACGCTCAATCTAGACAAGCCTTTCAGCCAGGCTTTGAACAATAGGAACATTGAAAAGTTTGAATAATCTATCCCAAGTGTGGTCAGATCAATCAAGTTTGGGGTTCAATCCATCCACAAATGAATTGGCACTAGCCTTTAAAACAATACGGTTTAAGATGTAGAGATTCAGGATGTGGTGTCTCACATAGTCTGAGAAGTCATTTAATATATGCAAATCACTGTTGATGAAAAATTGGCAGCTGGGAGAATGGCGGGTTTTGTTCAGGTTGATATAATAGCTGGTCCACCTCCTCTTTTGCTCTGGGCTCGTAAAGGTCAGGGAAAGGTGTCACAGGCAAACAAGTATCACAAATTAATTTTTAGGTAGGATGCTTACTAAATTAATTAAATCGGTCATTTTCGAATATTACACTGTAAATATCTTAATCGAAACTGAAGTTATAACTTCAGAAAATGATGCATTAACGCTTTGCATCATATACCAGTAGAATATCAATAATTACTTTATTTTACTCTATTATCTGAAGGAAGACGACCGCAGGGAGACGACGACTCAATACCTATACGCGGCATCTCCTACAAACCTGCAAACTCTTTAAGGGTCTGCAGAGCCGATATTAAGTCCTTTCGATCACGAAATAATCAAACTCTAAGTAATATTAAGGTAGCACTTTTCAAAAACATTCTAAAAAGCTTTAGAATAGAAAACTTTTCATACTACCCCTTCTTTAAATTCCCTTCACTTTCGACCTCCACTAACATACTCTAGGATTATTCAAATATATACTTATAATTAAAAGAAAGGCTTAATAAAAGATATAAAGGGGAAAAAGGCGGGTTATAGTATTCAAAGAGGAGGAGGAAGGAAAAGGATACGTTTTAAAGAATTTCCCTCTTAAAAGTTGGTAAGAAGGGTTACAATTGAGAGCCGCGGCCAATCCTAACCCTAACCCTAACCCTAACCCCTAAGCGGCCAATTAGTAAGACGCTTAATATAATCGAATAAATAGCAGCTAATAGTATAAAGGGCTTATCCTAGAATAGAGAGCCTAAGCCGACTCTATTTATTAAGTGACCTTTTGAGAATGTCCTTGCCTAACACTTAAAGGGAACAAGTATCGACTAAGGTATAAGCTAGACTTTTATTTAAAGCATTAATAACTATAGGTATAATTAGCTAATTAAAAAAATATGAGGAAATTTAAAGCTAGTTTCTCCTTATATATAAGTCGGACTATAGCGGTTTTCGCTTATGCTATATAGTTGATAATACAGCACGTTAATAGGAAAAAAAAGCTCGACTAGAATTCAGAAAAATAGGTGCTTTAATGATTTGAGCTATATTCTATAAAAATGTCACTTACTGTTCTGTTCAAATTAGTTATAGTATGTTGAGATTTAAATTTAGGGAACAATATGATATTATTGCAAAATGTGTATAATCAGTTGTGAAAATCGGTTTCAGCAAGGATGTCCCGGCCAAAACCGAACTATGACATTTGCTTTCCCCGACACATAGCGAGCCCGAGCAAAAGAGGAGGCGGACCAGCTATTAGAGCTGAGAAAACCATAGTGTGAAAACGCTAGCTGCACCCCATCGGACATGTATTTTAGCCACTACCTCCTGACATATGAAATCCTTCAATATAATAAATGAAGCAAGCTCTAATCGAGATCACCAATCAAGCCAAGCAATTATTATATTTCCATAGCTAGGTTATTTAACCGAGAACAGGGAGACGTTGCCAGCTTCAACGCCCATATTCGATCCAGCAAACACTCCGTTTTAGATATAACCAGGGAAACTTTCAATACCTAGTAGGTCCAGCTAAGAACTGACTCCGGATGCAAGCCAAAAAGTGCTAAAAGCGCCTTTTTATTAAAATCATTTTGAAGTAAATTCTGGCCTAGTGCTTTCATCGAAAGAATCTCGTCTAAAGGATTGTCCGATGGCTCTTTTGCACTCGGACGTTACTAAGCCAGGGCCAGAAAGTGGCACTACACCAGTTCATTGCTCAATAGCAATATCTCATAAGGTTCTAAAGCGATGCTTGAATCGGTACTTGAGAGTTTGTTACTCTGCGAAGCGACAATACAAATCACCGTTTCGGGACCAGGCAGAAGTAACGTAGTGTCACAACTCGCCCGCGTGAGAACGCCCAATCTTAACGCATTCTCCGCCCTGTTCGATAATCTCGGGGAGGTAGGTGCTGCGAGTACAGCTGCCGTAGATTTCTTTATTGAAATAATTTAGATTTCTCGATCAATTCGCACTCATTCCATGGAATTCTAGAGGCAGGATACTTATATTAGCTACTAACACTTCTTTAAGGACCAGGTACTATTCAGAAGTGACTTTGCCTCCCCGTCCCGTTCTTGAAGCATCATGGAGGTCCAGTGGAATTCGAGTATTCCAAGGCTGAGCTTTTGCATCTTTCCTGTATTCCGGGTAAACAATGGGGCATCTTCATTACTTCTTGTGGTAGCCTTTCCTTCACAGCGAGATCTACTGTTTCTGAGCCAAGATTAACATGCTACTCATGTTTTGTATGAGCATCTTGTGTTTGGATGGTATCATTTCGCCTCCTGTGAAAGTTGTTTTTCATAAAACATACTCCAACTACCTATTTTTAGTGTCGGGACTGAAGCTGCCTGCAAAGAGAACTGCGTTTTGGGGAGGCTTCGCTGTAGGATGTGCCATATGGCTGGGTTGAACATTGCTGAATGGAACAGACTTCTCGGGGGTGGTCATTTCAGATTATTTTAGTAACTAAAGACGAAATATCAGAGGCTGCGAATGAAATTGAAGGCTCGCACTTACCAACAGTCTAAAAGGTTCCCCTTGCTTGAGCTAGAGAACTGTCCATCTGGTGAAGGTTACCTGGAACAGAAGAAAACTATGGATGCTAAAGCCAGGTTGGGCGTGACATGAATGCATGCAAATCAGACTTCAACATATATGATCATCTAGAGTGTACTTTGTTGAAGTTGTAGTGTACGTTAACAACTGTAAGTGTCATACAGCAGTGGGGTGAGAGTCGAAGCCACCCTCCCATACTACTCAGGTTTTCCAAGCATAAAAGTTTTGCTTGATTGATGATACTTCTTCGCTGCCTGTGTAAGGCATGTATTTTCTCGAAGTAGTGGTAATTAGAGTCATTCGTATATATATTGTTAGCTACTTGAACTCTCCACCTCCTAGAAAGTCCTTCATGTTAAGCTGCCCGCTTCCTCGAGGCAGTGGCTGAGCTTGATCTGGTCCCTCTTTCCAACCGATCATATATATCATCCGAAACGTCGCCGGCAGCGAGCCATCCTCATTGCTGTGAAGCTCACGGTATATGCCCTCATTCGCAAGAAGAACGTCTCGCTTGATAGGCCCTGCTTCTCTGCCGAGGATGGCATTGCTCTCCCCCATCGCCTGCAGATCTTGCATTAAGCTAAATGTATCTGGAAAGTCAACAATGATGTCATCGACATCAACAGTCAATATTTTGAATCCAGCCTTCTGCAGAAGTCCGCCCATATCTCTTACATCTGCGAGAGGAGACACATGCGGTGAGACACCACCTCTCCGTTCTTGGTCCGCTAATTGTAGAGATGTTCGCAATTCGTACAGCGTATCGCCACCAAACATAGCTGCCACGAAAGGACAATCGGGTTTTAAAACATTATTTACCTGAGCGAGAAATGCAGGTAGGTCGTTGATCCAATGCATACTCAACGAGCTGAGCACGGCATCGAATGTGTTCGACTCGAAAGGAATCCTTTCCTCGTCGTCGAGTACTTCGCGTGTGAGATTGATTTCCTTATTGAAAGGCAGGTCTGCATCTCGATACAACATAGTCCGTGAAGAGTCCGCAGCGGTAAGCTTCGAAATACAGGAGGATGCAGTGATAGCGGATTTTGTAGGATCTGGAGAAAGTTCTGGGAGAGTAAGTGCTCGTGCAATGTTACATGAATTTGCGCCTAAGTCGAGGACATGGTCGAAATGCCGATTGATAACCTGCGACAATTAGTTTTGGGAAATCATTTGGGAGGATAATATCGACTAAAAATCTTTCTGAAACTCGCATAGCGACTTCGTCCTTCAAGTAATCTACCTGCCTACTCCTTTCGACGTCGGCAGCGGCGCGCTCCTTTTGCAGGTACTTCGTGTTCCTGTTGAAGACCTGCAGCGTCGGCGATCCAGGGGCTTGGATTGCATAGCTGCGGGAATGGCATATTCTTACTCGCATTGCAGGCGGCGGTAAGAATGGCCGTAAAGTTGCTGGCTTCATCGTCTTGAACTGAGAAAACTGCTATTGTCAATGTTCTGAAAGCCACTAGGAGGCGAGAAGGCTGTCATGATATTAGGCTCTTGACGAGGCTCGCCCGCGGCAATCCCTGTCCAAGCTCCACTCGCAGTGCTCGACCTTCAAGAGATCGGTTCACCACAATCAGATTCGGATTCCAGAATCATTACGCCAACGATATCGCGCTGTAGACCGGAGAACTGCTGGCTGTCACGCCGCCATAAATACATCGGATGTAGTTCCATGGGCAAGGCTAAACCCTCGAGGCCTGTGCGATCTCCTACTCTCCATAGCATTCGCTGGTTTCCAATTTTCTAGTCCGGTCGACAGAAGTCCACCCTTCACACACCGAGATCTTAAGTTGTTCGGCACAATCAGCTAGGAGGGCCTGCGCTAGAAACTGGGGAACATCTGTGCATCTTCAGCGCTGACAGGACGAGAGCTGCAACTTCAACATGGCCACTTCAGCGGCAGCGGGCTTTCTAAGCCGCGGGTCATCAGGGAACAATTCAAATATGCGCGGACTAGTGCAGTTCATTGCGGACATAAGGAATGCGAGGGCAAGGGAATTAGAAGAGAAAAGAATCAACAAGGAGCTGGCGAACATAAGGTTGGTCGTCACCAAAGAAATTGCTTCGAGAGTGAGATTGATGCTGATGCTCCCTCTTTCTCAGGCAGAAGTTCAGAGGTATTGACAATCCAAAGCATTATTGCGAAAGTTATATGTGGAGGCAAAGGCTGATTGACGGGTCTAGATGGAAATTTGAACGGTTACCACAAAAAGAAATACGTCTGCAAGGTATCTAATTCTCGCAATGCATTATAAACAATTCCTGACGAGTACCTAGCTGCTCTACATTTACATCCTTGGGTGGAATGTCGACTTCGGGCATCTGGAGGCTGTTAACCTCATATCCGCGAATAAGTATTCGGAAAAGCAAATTGGATACCTTGCGATGACCCTTTTTCTTCACGAACAACACGAACTTTTACATCTAGTCGTCAATAGTATACGGAAAGATCTCATGGATCATAATGAACTGTATAATTGCTTGGCATTACACGCCATTGCCAACGTTGGAAGCAGGGAGATGGGGGAAGCATTAAGTGGCGAGGTGCACCGGCTACTGATATCTCCGTATGTTCCAAAGTACAGCATAATTTGCTGTTACTAATGCAGCTTTAGGGCATCAAAGTCTTTTGTCAAGAAAAAGGCTGCTTTAACTTTGCTTCGTCTGTACCGCAAACACCCAGATATCGTTCAGCCGCAATGGGCTGAACGAATCATATCGTTGATGGACGATGCCGATATGGGAGTTGCGCTCTCTGTCACATCGCTTGTTATGACACTTGCTCAAGACCAACCGGACCAGTACAAGGGCAGTTACGTCAAAGCCGCCTCGAGGTTGAAGAGGATTTTAGTCGATAGCGAGTACGCGACAGATTACCTGTACTATAAGGTACCATGTCCGTGGATCCAAGTCAAGCTCTTGAGACTTTTACAATATTATCCACCATCAGGTATGCCGAATCCGAACCTTCCTGGGTATCTCTCATTGATGTACGGCTAGATGATACCCACGTGCGAAACTTGATTCGCGAGTCGCTGCAGACGATCTTGAATCTAGCCGTGGAAATGCCAAAGAACGTACAGCAGAATAATGCGCAGAACGCAGTTCTCTTCGAAGCAATCAACCTAATAATACACCTGGATACCGAACAGGCACTTATGAAGCAGATCTCTCATAGACTAGGCAAGTTCATCCAATCAAGAGAAACAAATGTGCGATATCTTGGACTAGAAGCCATGACCCATCTGGCTGCACGAGCAGAAACCCTAGATCCCATCAAACAGCACCAAGGAATCATCATCAGTTCTTTAAAGGACAGAGACATCAGTGTACGACGCAAGGGTCTCGATCTACTTTACAGTATGTGCGACCAGACTAATGCTCAGCCAATCGTTGGCGAGCTTCTCCAATACCTCCAGAACGCAGACTTCGCTATCCGAGAAGAAATGGTTCTGAAGATCGCCATTCTGACCGAGAAGTATGCGACTGACATCCAATGGTATGTCGACATCTCGCTAAGGCTGATCTCAATGGCTGGAGACCATGTGAGTGATGAGGTTTGGCACCGAGTCATACAAATCGTTACAAACAACGAGGAACTTCAAGTCTATGCTGCACAAAATATCCTGCAATATGTCAAGGCAGATCATTGTCACGAGACTCTGGTGAAAATTGGGGGTTATATTCTGGGCGAATTCGGTCATCTCATCGCGGAAGACAAAGGATGCAGTCCCATCGAACAATTCATTGCTCTCCAAGGGAAACTCCAGGGCTGTTCCTCATCCACTAGAGCAATTATCCTCTCATGTTTCATCAAGTTTGTCAACTTGTTCCCTGAGATCAAATCGCGACTCATGTACGTCTTCCAGGCCTACAGCCATACCCTGGACTCAGAGCTTCAACAAAGAGCATGTGAATATCTTGCATTGGCGAGTCTACCCACAGATGATCTGCTCCGAACAGTATGCGATGAAATGCCACCATTTCCAGAACGGCAATCTGCACTGTTGTCTAGACTCCACCAAAAACACGGAAATACCAGTGACAAGCGCACCTGGGTGGTTGGAGGCAAAGATGCCAATGACAATGAGAAGGATTTCACCATGGCTAAGAACCCGGGTCTCAAACGGGCGTTCAGTGCAAATGGTTCTTCAAGCAGAGTAAACGGCTCCTCGGACGGGACAGCAGGCAATGGCACAAATGGGCACGCGAAGGGTGCCAATGATCTTGCAGGCTTGGACATGATGGATGCTGGCCCATCAGAACCTAAGACGCTCAAGACGCCTAATCTTGCTAGTGTTGCTCACCTCTCGCCAGGCTGGGAGCTTGGCTACAACAAACTTTTACTGAAAGCAGAAGGTATTTTATACGAAGATGGACAGATACAGATTGGAGTGCGGTCAGAATACCGTGGCCAAATGGCTTGTGTTATTCTTTACTTCTCTAACAAAGCGCCAATACCGGTTACCTCGTTCACTACAACGCTTGATCTGGAGTCTTCCGAGAAGGCAAACCTGAGCTGGGAGGTCAAGGGATTACCAGAGAGCACGATTAACCCAGGCTCCCAGAGCCAGCAAATGATTATGTTCGAAGCTAAAAAAGTGTTTGAGAGAAGTCCGACGATTAGGGTCAGCTATCTAGCAGGAGCTTTGCAGGCTCTCACACTGAAGCTTCCTGTGACCATCCACAAATTCATGGATCCTGCAGAACTGTCCGCAGATGACTTCTTCAAGCGCTGGAAGCAGATTGGTGGTGCGCCTCGCGAAGCCCAACGTGTTTTTAGTGTCAAGGGAGGACGGGGAGGAGATCATGACATCAACGATGGTTTCATAAGGAGAATCATTGACGGCTTCAGATGGGGTATACTTGATGGTGTCGATCCAAACAAGAAAAACTTTGTCGGTGCTAGCGTTGTACACACTGGTGAAGGAGGCAAGTTTGGGTGTTTGCTCCGGCTTGAGCCTAATTACACGACTGGCGTAAGTTTTCCTTTCTTTCGCAGGGAATGCGCTTGTTAGCTAACATTTCTTTTCAGATGGTCCGTCTTACTATCCGAGCCACGGATGAGAGCGTGCCTCCAATTATGATTCAGACTATGCAAGAGCGCCTAGAAGTGGGAGTCTCAACTCGAGCAGAAACTATTCAACCTCCAACAAGGAGGGAAATATCAGATGTGTTTGGAAATGTGCTAGTCGTATGAGCCAAATACCTGGGCTAAGAAAATATTTATTTTACACGACTGTGATGGGTTGGGTGCATGGGGCGTCATTCGTATCATTACATAGGCTTGAGCATTTCAGTGGAGTTTTGCCGAGATTTTAACGGGTCCCATAATCTGGATTATCGGACATCAAATTTGGGACCTGGTAGCTTGTTTAGTTAAATTTATCCCTTTCAGCATTCTTCCGAGTTCGTGCCGGGGTCATTTTTCTCGAATAATGCTTAAGCTAGGCTTTTCCGCCAAGTGGCATCTTTCCCAAATGTTAACTGCCGTTGGAACATTCCTTGGTTTGTATTGTTCAAGTAACCAGGTAGACAGGTGAGTATGTTCTGTTTGGTAAGATAGAGTGCAGTAATCATACTGTGTATGGGCCAGCCCTGGTCACTGAAGCTATCACCGCAAACAGCAGCCGCGGACTGTGAGACCACCAGTCTGCAAGACTCTGGGTAACTATCAGGAAATTTGGAGCTTGCTCATCTATAGCATGGGACAAAGCAGAGCTTACAGGAAGGATAAATATTAAGGCGAAAACCATGTCTGGTGTAGCTCGGTGCTAATAGAATAACTTGTCAGACTACCTGCAAGCGCCACACAGGCGCGAGTATACAGAGTAAAGTGGCCTGTTATAAGTTTAGTCGGAGTCTTCGAACACCACCAAAATATGTCATTTCTTACGCTCTTGACATTCATTTGAATATCGACGGGTCTCTCTACGCAGTGAAGATCGATCCATACGTTTGTACTATGGTTGATTGCTTGCGGGTTCATTTTGAATTTTGCGTTTCAAGAAGACCATCGTCTGGCAGATTTATGATATAGCCAATCTTGGTGCATTTGACTTTCTATGCCAAACTTCGGCGAAACTCTAAATTGTTTTACAATCTTTTCAACTTTCAACTGAAAGTATGAATCCGAATAAATATAATACTAAGGCTTTTGTATATATCGCCCTTGCGTCAAACAGGTTTAATGCAATCTTGATTACATGCTTATCGTGAATTTTATAGTACTGTCAAGGTTTCATAGTGTGAAACTGAGAAGTTGGATGGGTTCACCAAAACCCGACCAAGCCTCATAGCAAGTACCGTACACCTAGAAGATGATGACTTGAGCCGAGACTACTGGTTCTTGAATACAGGGGGGCGTTTCTCAACAAACGCCTTCATTCCCTCTGTGCGATCTTCAAGAGCAAAGGAACTGTAATACAGACTTCGCTCAAGCTTTAGGCCCGCCTCCAGGCTTACTTCATCAGCTGTCATGCCTCCGTCAGCAGATGAGGCATGGGAGGTGGCAACTGGCACATCACGTACCACTCAATATTGCTTGTTTTGCCAGCTGCACAACTGGCAGAGATCGTAAGGCGATCTTTCGAGCCGCAGCTAACGTCGAGCCATGTAATCCGTCCAGCGGGAATGCCTGGGCGACTACACCGAGTTGCTCCAGTTCCTTGCCGGTCATAGTGGAAGATGTGAGGATCAGGTGCATTGCCTTTTGTTTCCCCACGATCTTAGTCAGTCTCTGAGTTCCGCCCGCACCGGGAATTGTGCCAACTGAAAGCTCTGGAAGACCGAACTTGGCATCCTCTGCTGCATAGATGATGTCGCACATCATCGCCAGCTCAAACCCACCACCCAGAGCAAAGCCTGCAACCGAGGCGATGATAGGCTTTCTCATTGAGCCTACAGCATCTGACAAGTCCTTAAGATAGCCGGTCTTGTACGCCAGAGGCGTTGAAATATTGCACAGCTCTCCAAGATCCGCACCGGCTAAAGAATCTCGTCAGAACTCATCCAGCCCCCTAGTGCAGTACATAGATGCCGGGGGAACAGATGTCGCTGGGTCTCAGGATCTTGATGGCGAGTTGACGGGAATCGGCTCTACAGAATTGAGCCGGGCGCGACTCACCGGAGAAAGGACCAGCTATTCTGCTGCTGGTCAGAATCGCCACTCGAACTCTGTCGTCACGTTCGACCATTGCCATGGCCGACACGAGAGTGTCGATTGTCCTTTGCGAGAGCGCATTGCGCTTCTCCAGACGATTGATTTTCAATATAGCGACTCCATGTTCATCAACAGTGACTCGAACCAGAGAAGTGTCACTGGAGAATTTCATTGTGTGGTTCGTCTGATATTCGCGAGATTTTGTCCGACTTGCTTACTGACTGCCGTAGATCGACGTCTGTGAGCGCTTCATGCGGGTATTTATTACTTTGATATCAGCTAGGTAGGTAGTCAAAGCTCAGAACTTTGGCCGGACGGGTTGCCCCACGGAACAACACGATGTCTCAACTCAGGCCTGAGAAGAGGTCATCTTACTATCTGATTATCCGCCCTGCAGACGACGTCAACAGATCAGCCGGCAATCGTAGCATGACGCCTGATTGCTCCTCAATCTGTCATTCACATGCTCCTTGGACGGCGAGGGAGCTCTCGACGCAGATCTGTTCGAGATGCCAGCTCTTCACGGGTACTCACAAGGGGGAAAAAAGTCTCCAAAGGGTTTGGATGTGCTCGGGCGCTTGAAAGTCCCAGGTCAACATTGGCAAGCGCGCGCCCACATCAACCTGGCAGGTGTGATCTTTCTAGGCAGAATTTGGCTACCTACTGCTCTTGCATTGATCTAGCAACGATGTAGAGTTTCAGTCTTCTTTGACTCTTTACAATTTCTATTGGGTGGTCTGTGGTCAGAGTGAGTAGGTCATATACGTACACACGCGCTCTATACTGCATGTAGAACGCCTTGCGGTGGGTGTGCGGGAGCGCTAGCATTTCTGTGTACTTGGCAGGCAGATGACGGCTAGTAGGAAGACGGCCCCGAGATCAAAATACTCCACCGGCATTGACTTTTTCGCAAGTCGAGCAAAGCCCACATTAGTTGATCTTCAATAGGCCTTCAAACTTCAATATACTCTCGCGGGGGGGTGGTTTGGCCTGTGACGCCTCCGACTAAGGTTCCTACCATGAAGCCTGGCCTGAGCGGGCCCATCCAAGCCTCCGATCAAGAAGCGCTGTCGTCCCCGACGGCGTCGTTCAACTACCTACTGCACAGGACTGTACCCTCACACACATCCATGTGAGCCAGACACACTCAACTGCGCGCGCTCCTTGACCCTGCGGGCTCACACGCTACCGGACGGCAAGGAAAGCTTATATGGCCACGCGACAGGTCAAGCAGATCAATATCTTGAACATGCTAGTGTAGCAGGCGAAGTCAACAGAGGGATTGGGCAAGCCAGCAATCGAGCTCAATTCGAGGTCTGAAACAACCCCCGCTTCTCTACAACTCACCTACAACTTGGTTAGATCTGGCGAGCTTAATTGCCGACCGAGTGAAACTAAATAAATCAATCAAGAGAGGGGTTCGAGCGCAACCGTTGGTCTGATCTTTTAATCAAAGTACCTGGGCTTCGTGTCATGCGGCGTTTAATTCCTGAAGGAGCCCGCGATCAACAGCTGAGAGCGATTGTTCAAAAGCTCAAGGTCGTGATCGAGAGCGGTGGTCCAGAGATTGTGTGAATACAAGAATTGAATAGCAATCGTTATGGTACTTTTAAGGCAGTAATACTACGATGTCAACCTTCACGATCATCTGGCTTCGACATAGAGCCCTAGTCCAAGGGGTCTAGAGCGTAGATGAAGAGCGCTTTGCCACCAAAGCAAGGTCGTACATGGTATCCCCCAGCGCGCTGACTGCTCAGTTGGCTGAAGCTGAGTTGAGAGCGCAGTAAAGGGCGCGCAGAGTCTGATTTGCCCCAGCGTCAAGTCGAGCACAATGCCAGTTTAATTCCTGCAGAAACGCAGGGTCCTCCTTCGTTCCTGGCAGCCCTCGTGCCACCAGCAAGTCTGCCCGGCCGACTTGGGATCTCCACAGGATCCAGATTTCAAAGTGGCCATCGGTTGCATCTCAGCGACTTTGAAAGTCACTTCGGCGCAGGGCGTAGCAGACGCCACATGTAGTAGAGATACACCTTGCACACCTACTGAGAGCCCCGCCTGTCCTGCGACGCTATTGTCACTCTCGTTGCGCCTATGGCGAAAGTTTTACATGATCTACGGGTGGGTTGGATGAATTTCTCGGCGGCACGAATACTGGCAGGCATCTTGACGCCATGGTTTCGACCATCCCATGTATTCGCATCGGACAATCGCGCCTGCAAGAATGATCCACTTCTGCTGATTGATCACAGCTTTTTGCGAGTTGTCCGCTTTCTTTTGATTTCTCTCTCCATCATGGGTTATCAGTCTTGGTGCACGGCCCGTACAATCAAAAGACAAACTCGAAGCTACTACCTGACAAGAACAACTACCATGGTCTCATTCGGAGTAAGGGATAAGAGGGCTAGCCCGGAGCGTATTTGCCTACTTGGGTAGGTATCGACATGCCCACGTGAATTTGCCCGGTTCGGTATGTCGAGACTCTTTACTGCGGCTGAAGATGTGATAGCTGCTAAAATTTAGTATGAATATCTATATCGTCTGAACTTCATTCGTAGGAGAAAAATAGAAGCACATGAATATGTAAGAATTATAGATCCCAGAATTCAGATGCAAACTGGTTGATTCGTCACCATCTTCGCACTGAGCTTCCCACGATCATTCTCTTATCTTTTTTGTTAGCTGGCTGATACACATGTGTATCAGTGTGCATCAGTCGGGGAATGGGCCAAGACGCCAGCGATGAAATATACCCGTGTTTTTGAAGTTCGCTTAGCGTTGCTGCTCTTCTCAGGACTATCAATAGGCCAGTGATACTCCGGTTGGCTCTGAAATAGTACTGTGGATCCTTCTAGTGTCACTTTAAATCCTACGTACAGATTCAGTAACATCTTTAAGCTTAAAAGTATCTATTTTGTTTCAAACTCCAAGAATACGATTGGTCTTCCTTCGCTCTCCTGGGTGGGGTTCTTGATCCACTGTCCTCGGGGGGAAAAAAAAGTAACATTTCGGGACTGCGGAACAGGAGCTAAAAGAGCCTGGGCGAAGCTTATCGCGGGTTTTACCCAGGAGAGTGAGAACTCCAGAGGCGTTTGGACCTGCGCAGAATATAGGATAACGGTATTTTCGGAGGCCTACTCCGTCCCTACGATTGGCGGCGAGTTGCTGTTTGGCCCAAAGCGTGAAGGCGATTCGGGAGAAAGAGGTAGTGTCTGATTCTCCATAAAGTATCTCCGCGGTGCCAGCTCGCCGCAAGTCTCTTCGTGCAGCAGGTAGCACATGTTGCTATACTTAATGCCAAACCTTGTTTTCTCGCTTGGAGCCCATCTCCTCCAGCATCAAATCCAGGACCAATCACGACTTCACAAGAATCGAAATGCCCGCGACAGCTCAACCATAGCGCGTTCCACGGCCCGGTTCTTGCAGCTGATTTGCGTCCACACCAAATGCTGCAGCTTTGACATTGAGTTTTCGAGATTCGATTTGCAAGAATCTCCGGAGATCAAAGGTATGATGCTTGATACCTGTCTTCGATAATCGCCAAGAGTGCTTATTCGGGGCCAAAATCATCTCGATTTTCCTGGTAAGACAACTCCTAGAGTATGCAATGGGCATTCTGGTGCCATAGCTCTGCCTTCCATGTGTTTGTTCGCGTCTGGTAGCCGCGGCTAAATATAGCTCGGCTACCTCGGCTAGGCGTTTAGTATCCGACCTGGCTAGTGCCTTCGCGTATAGCCGCCGAGATTCCCGTTAGATTCGGTTCTGTGAGCACCCAGGAATTAAGCATTTTTCACCACGCCAGCCTCCATCAATCGCTCCCTTCGATTCCCACCTCCTCCGCAAGGGCCCAGGATTTCAAGATATGATCCCAGACACGGCATCTCCCATCATGAGGCCACTAGCATTTAGATCTCGCCTTCTGAAGTCATATTCCGTGCACGTGCATCCGCACCGGGGTATGTGATGCAATCAGAACAAGGTTCCGTCTCCTAGTTCTATCGGGATTCTCCATCGAGGATGGCCGAATGACTTCGGGGGTCTCTGGTCTACCACCAATTCTGGATGAGGTTCGAGGGGTCCTGTTGGGTGTGGAGCGCACTGAGCGTGCGCAAGCTGGCGGGATGTGTACATATATAGATATAGATAAATTTCCCGCGGGCCTCTTTGGGCCATTTGTCCTGCGGAGAGATTCTTTACCCATTAATCTCCGGTTGTGTTTTCGTTCTTATTCGCGTTACTCAGGGTCTTGCTGGTGATTATGGCGTCTCCATTTCATGGCCTGGAGAGTCTTGCATTTTCCGATCAGCTTCTATTTAACCGTAAGTTCTCATACCAGTTGTCTCTCAGAAGGTGATGAAAGTCGTAGGAAATTGGTGCTGTACCCGCGTATATTGGATCATTGGCTAACGCTTCTGTCTCTACAAAGAATTTGGCCGCGGGAGCTATCAACACAGCCCTTTCGAAACGATTCACGCGGCCTTCGAGCACATAGCTGACAAGCACCCAAGTATTACTGCTGCCGAGCATGATGGTCGCAGTATTAGCTATTACGAGCTCGAGGGAGCTGCGAATGGGCTTGCAAATCGCCTTATTTCCATGGGATTAGAGCCCCGACAGCGAGTCTGTTTGGTGGTTGAAAGATCTTTGCCGATGGTAATTGCGATGCTTGCAGTGCTCAAGGCTGGCTGCCAGTATGTTCCACTCGATGGACAGGTAACTGCCGAGGAAGCACTTCGCCACATAATAAAGGACGCGAAAGCTCCCTTCATTCTCTGTCTCGAGAAGTTCCGCTCCAAAGTATCCCCCCTTACCGAACCGACTACGAGAATAGTGATTTTGGATGAACATCTGGGGGATTCTGAATCGCTACAGAGACCTGACTTGCAAGTCTCCGGGTCAGATGGCGCATATGCAATCTACACCTCCGGTAAGGCTTTAACAAATCGGTGCTGCTGATATGGTTTCTAACCCAGTGTACAGGTAGCACAGGACGACCGAAAGGCGTAGACGTCTCCCATAGAAATGTGACTAATCTTCTGCTGAACAGCCCTGGAAATCTAGATATTCAAGAAGGGACACAGGTCGCCCAACTACTTTCGATATCCTTTGATATGGGTAAGTGCTCGAGGTTTTTTTTTTCTTCTTCTTTTTTTTCGCATTGGAAGCACAGCTCTGAGACGTTGGTTTAGGTCAATGGGAGATACTGGGGTGTTTGATGAATGGAGGAACTCTTTTAATCAGGACCAGTATTTGGGAGGGTGTATTGAAACGAGTAAGCACCTGATATGCCCATCCAGGGCATGAGTCTCCACGCATGAGTTTCTTTTGACTCGGACACAGGCACACACGATCATCTCCACCCCCTCGATTCTCGGTAAGGTTAAGCGAGAAGATTATCCAAATATCAAAGTAGTCGCTCTTGCAGGGGAACCATGCCCACAAAGCCTCGCAGACGACTGGTCAATGAAAGCGACAATCTACAATTGCTGTGGTCCCACAGAGGTCACCATCGTTAACACTATGCACAGGTGTGTGTCCGAGCTGGACCCTCCTTAAGATGATAGGAACATTAATCTAACACATGAACTAGACATACATCCGGTGCCGAGCTTTGTATCGGCAAGCCCATCCCTAACACTAACGTATACATCTTGGACGAAGATGAAAATCCTGCTCCCATCGGAAAGACAGGTTTGATGTGGGTTGGCGGTGCAGCCGTCTCACGAGGCTACTTGAACCTTCCAGAATTAACGGCAACACGCTACAAGTACGACAGGTTTGAGAACGATGGGTGAGTAGTCTGCTCTATCCTAGGCAGCAAGAGATTAACACGAGGCAGTTCGGTCATGTTTAACACAGGAGATCTATGCAGGTGGCGTCCGAATGGCACTATCGCTCATGAGGGACGCGCCGATGATCAGGTCAAGATCAAAGTATGTTAATCACCATCTTTCTCGCCAGGCTACACAATGCTCACTACTGGCAGGGGTTCCGTGTTGAATTGGACAGCGTAGCTGCTTCCATGGAAGCTGCGGCGTCCGTCTGGAAAGCGTGTGCAATATTTAGCGAGGGGGTGCTTTGGGGTTTCTACTCAGGATCTACACATGTGGATGAAGCTACCGTCAGAGCAGTTGTCGAACAAAGGCAGCCATACTACGCAGTCCCCTCAAGGTTCGTATTTCGAAAGTCTCTCCCAGTGACATTGAACGGCAAGGTCGATAAACGGGCTCTATTGGCTTCGGTGAGCGGCATACCTGACACGCCACCCACATCACCCAAAATACCCGCATCACGCAGAGATCCCGAAATGGCCAAGGTTTCACGACCACCAGCGGTATTCATTCATGCGGAGAAAGAAAAAATGCAAGTGACGGTGACCTCGGGTGCGTTATCGTCGGCGTCTTCATCGACCGACACGTTAATCCATGAGAAGTTCCCCCTGCCTGAGAAAAAAGGGCGACACAGACTCCGAGCTCTTCGGTACCGGATTTTCTCTCTGTACCGAAGAATCTTCACTGTTGTGTTCTTCGCCAACATGTTGGCAGTCTACCTCATCATGAAATCCAGAAAGACCGGAAATGGGCTAAGCAAAATATCGGTAGCTGTGGCTGCAAACCTCAGCGTGGCGGTCTTGATAAGGCAGGAATATGTCATCAACTTCTTGTTTACAATCGCCTGCGCCGTTCCGACGTCGTGGCCCCTGGTACGTACAGAATTTTTCAAGTCGTGCATGTCTCCAGATGGTCTCTTGGGATCTCGAATCTCGAACACCACACCCCATACCTCAAGGATACACGAAACATGGCTAACTCGGCCGAAGTGTTTCAGAAAGAGAAGTGCACAAATTTATCACCTTGGTGGTCTACACAGCGGGTGTGCCATAAGTTCACTCGTCTGGCTCATTGTCTTTATTGCCTGGTCCACGATTACACGGCCGGAGCCAGCGATCCTGTCGGTATCTTATCTGATCCTGGCGCTCATGCTTGCAATTGTGGCCACAGCCCATCCGGCGATGAGGATCAAGCACCACGATAGGTTCGAAAGGGTCCACCGTTTTGCTGGCTGGACTGCACTTGTGCTGTTCTGGGTGCAGACGGTCGTTGTTACCAACAGCTTCCGCGGACGCAAGACTCTCGGGTCGGCCTTGGTTGCAAATCCTGGAATGTGGCTACTCGCGACGGCGACCTTTAGCGTCGCTCTACCAGTACGTACACCCCTGCGCCCCTTGGACTCCGAGCCTCCAAGACAGCCCGGGAGACGCGGTACCTCTGGGGAAGTGTATGTGTACGTATCTATCTAATTACTTGTATAGATATGTACGCATGCATACAGATATATGTGTGCAGTCGTGCTAATGTTGATCCAGTGGTTGCACCTTCGGCGGGTCAGCGTGCGGGCTGATGTACTGTCCGCTCATGCTGTCCGCTTGTACTTCGATTACGGCAAACCAGCACCCGGCTCAGCGATCCGAATCTCCGAGCGGCCTCTGGTAGAATGGCATGCCTTCGCGACCATTGCCAAACCGAACGAGAAGGGCTTCTCGGTGCTCGTTTCCAACGCCGGAGACTGGACGTCGCGACAGATCAAGAGAGCCCCCACCAAGATATGGGTCCGCGGCATACCCACCTTCGGCGTGGCCCACGTCGTCCCGCTCTTCCGCTCCGTCGTCCTCGTCGCAACGGGCTCGGGCATCGGGCCTCTGCTGCCGTTCATGTACGCGCGCAAAACGCCCTGCCGGATCTTCTGGAGCACGCCGCATCCCGAGCAGAACTTCGGCTCGGAGATCATCAGCACCGTCAAGGAGACGGATCCGAACGCCGTGATCCACGACACGCGCACGCAGGGCCGCCCCAACATGGCCGCCATCACGTACCGGCTCTTTCAGGAGAGCCGCGCCGAGGCGGTGGTGATCATCAGCAACAAGAAACTGACGCAGATGGTTGTGTACGCCATGGAGAGTCGGGGGATCCCGGCGTACGGCGCCATCTTTGATTCGTGAGCGGCATTTGCGAGGGCTGGGCTCTCGGGAGGCTCTCGGGGCGAGGCTTCCTGAGTATTGGGTTGTATCAACAGGTATGACGGGTTTTGAGGCTTTCTCTGGGCTGGGAAGTCTTGGGTTGTATCAACAGGTATGTTGGGTTGTCGGTCTGTTTTTGGGCGGGGAGTGTTGGCTTGTGTAAGTTTGGTAGGTTTCGGGCGTTTTGGGGTTTGGGGTTTGGGGGGACCGAGGGTAGGAGTACTAGGTTGTACAAGTAAGGTATCGGAGGTGTTGATGGGTTTTTCGGTGGGAGTGTTGGGCTGTTATACCCACGTACCTGTCACTGGCGGTTGGGGATTTGCACATACTCTGTTCTATACCTTTTATTTCCTGGCAGAGATATCTATTTATTTCAAGCCGAATGTGAAGGTAATTTTACAAGTCAATTACACTTTGTATGCTCTGTTTATCCTCCATCTACTCCCCCTTAGTCCTCCTTGAGCACTCTCTCAGTACTCTGTCTACCCTCTGCCTCCCCTCTCTCCCTCTAATGAATACCTTGAAGTCATATGGTACTATGACGACGGTATGTAGCCTGCCGGCCTTGGCAGTGGTATAGGATGGCCCCCTGGGCGATTCTACCTCGAGATTAGACACAAGGATAGCCCTCGCCGACATGTTTGATACTCACCAGGGAGCTTCTCGTAAGTGGTCTTCGAAATCAAAGCAAGCTATGGTTATGTAGCCTTTGCCTCTGGTCTGGAAGATATTCGGCGGCAGGGTGAGTATGGTCTCTGTCCTTGCAGCTTCTCTCGGAAGCAGCCTTGGTCTGCGATGCAATTCAGATCACTAGCCCCTTGACGGATGAGGCGAATCATTAGCCCTGGGCGTCTCTGATCTGCGACCTCCTAGGTAAGCCTATCGCGTCCATGAGAGAGGTCAGGTATGAGAAGGTGGAGAGCTATCAGAGATCTGACGTTCAACTCACAGCACAAATCATCTTCCTACTCCCCGACCCGACGGCTACCTTCTGCATATCCTGGCATACTCCCGCGACCCTGGATCAGGATACCGAGGCAAAAAAGAGGCGAGAGTACTCTAGGAACGAGTCTCAAGGATTTGTGAGAGGGGCATGGAAGCTCGCCAATCGCTGTGCCATGAGAGAGATTCGCGAGTCTCGTCGTGCCCTGAGTATGAGTGCAGAGCCCCATCCCCCCTCCCCCCTTGCGACTCACCTCGTCGTCCCTCGTGGCGAAAGAATCGGAGCAGATATCGGGAGCATTGGTCTTTTCATCAGTGCTTGCGACATATCATCCCGCCAGCCATTCTTTTTTTTTTGTTGCAGATCGCACTCCCGCCCCACTGATCATAGCATCTCCACACGGCGCACCCCGTCCCCCTCCATTCCTCGGCCGCCTTGCGTTGCGTGCTTGATTTACGTTGTTGGTGGGGAGGTGGTTCAAGGGAGCGACGGGGGTGGGGTTTGGCGGGGCCGAGGCTCTCGACTTTTACCCCGCAAGTGCCACGAGGGGATTCTTACCCACCGGCCCCGGCACCTTGGATTGTGGAGGCACATCGGGGCGAGGGCGGCGGCATGAGGACGGATTGCTGGTGGAGGCGCTTCTGCTTTGTCGGGCTTTGGCTGTGTCAAGAGGACGGGCTGGTGCGTGGGCTGGTGCGTGGGCTGGATGCTGGTGGCGGGGAGAAAAAGGATGCGGGCGAGGGGAGATGCATCGCGCGAGAACGAACTTCCGCCCGCCATCGAGCCGATACCTGCGCTTGTCACGGTCGAGATTCGCCTCCGAGCCACAACCCTACAACCACCTCACCAGCTGGCCGTCCACAGGAATCATCCACGGAGCGCCACCGATCCTCCCTCCCCACATCAAAGCGGAGCGCCGCCATCCGCAGCAGCAGGCTGGTCCACCGCATGCTGAGTGGAAGCCCGGCTTTGTTGCATTTCGCAGAAAGTGGATACAGTCCACCAGCGTCGGCCGGCGAGGAGAAATGTGCCTGTGGGCTGAACGACGGCGATACCTTTCGACGTGTCCGTGTATGTGATGTCGAGATCCCACCCTCCTCGTCTTGCGGGGGCCTGGCCAGGTGGAGATGGCCCCCCTCGACCCAGGGGCCCGACCGAAGATGTGCCCGCACGGCTCAGGAGAGAGGTGAGAGCCACGCCGACATGCACAGAGCCGTGATGCTGAGCAGGCAGCGCGACGAGGTCAGAGGGGGGCAGAGGCAGAGAAGGGACCGTGGGGTGGTACACAGGCGGACGGGCCTCGCCGAACACTCGGACGGACGATGATTCAGATCGCAGGCCGCTTCTTCCTTGCGATCCCCATCCGTGGCCTCGCCCCGGAGCACCCGGTACCACAGAGAGGCTCGACTTGATCAGACTGGCAAAGCACGCGGCGACCGTTCTACTCCTGCTCAACTGCAGCTCTGCAGGGCAAGGAGCAGGGCAAGGAGCAGGCCAAGGAGGAAGGGAATACACTCCTGGGTAAGGAGAGAGAGGGAGAGAGAGAGAGGGAGGGAGAGAGAGAGAGAGAGAGAGAGAGAGAGGAAAGGTAAATGTCGGAATCAAAAGAGTGAGTGGAAGAAACACGAGGAGGGTGGGTGTAGAAGCGAATCTAAGCGAGGAAGATGCAAACAGAAGCAGGGTTGGCAATGAGCAAAGCACGACTGCTTATCCGCATCGTTCTATTCTATTCGTCTGATCTCTTCGCCCTTCTCTCCTCTCCTCTCCAGCCCGAAGCCTCCCAAGCTCTCTCCACGCTCCCAGCTCCCAGCTTATCCGCCGGCGCAAGAAAGAGCCAGAAAGATCGGATCGGATCGGATCAATATGTTACTGAACCTAGAGGCAAAAGGCAGAGAGGGAACAGGGAAAAGAGAAGAGGCAAGAAGGAAAGAGGCAGGACAAGAACCAAAACACCGTAGAACAGCAAACGCAACCCCTTCTTCACGACCCTCCTCCCCGCCGTCAGGCCCAGCTTCAACTCCAATCTGAGCACAAGCTCTTTTTCTAGAGCCTACTAGATCCAGAGCTCAAGTAGGTAGGTTTCTCATGTTGCGGCCGCGAGGAAAAAAACCCCAAAGGGGGGAAACATGACGCACCCCGTCCCACCCAAATCCGAACTGCCGCCTCCAAACATATTCTACGCCAAGCTCGCACAAACCCACACCGTATATCTTGTCTCAAAAGCAGCCTTCGTGTCATAGCTTTTGTAGTATGCCCAGTTCACGGGGATGGGCCAGCTCGAGCCCCACCGAGCAGTCTCTTCAAGCTGCCGTCGATAAGCTGCTCTACTGTGATTATCTCCCCATCCATGCCCATGCCATGCAATGCATGTTGGTGCAGCTTAACATCCAAAGCATCCGAAGGCAAGCTTCGAGAGCTAATTCAGAAGCAGGAGCGCGTCGAGGCATTCTAGAAGTACGGGTAGAGCAGAGGCTGAGTTTCTATAGTATGCTCTGTTGGCTCTCAACTTCCTGTATGATGCTGTATGATGCAAGCGGGAAACGCTATGGTCGGGTTGGTTGCAGGAGCAAATGTAATGAAAAATCCTTGAATGTAGTACCTAGCCTATCATGTCTATAGGGATCCTGATCGCTACAAGAGTATGACTTGTGCCTTGGCTGACGATTCTATGAAGTCTGAGGCAAGCATATGAAAGAAAAGCTTAAATAAACAGAGTCGCCTTGCGTTCTTACGCTACGGCAAGCTCTCCTTGTTAACAGCGGCTATTCATTTAATCATCTCAATGGTTGTGCTCCTTGGCTGCAGCTCCTAGCCACACCCTTTTGGACGAACTTGAGCTCTTCACCACAAATCCCGCAAAGCTAACCCGGCCGAGTCACGAGCTGGTGACGTCGGGATAGTTGACTCCTGCGCGTCGAGATGATACCAGAGCGCGCGTGTGTGATTCCCGAAGAACCCCACGCCCAGACCAGCCATGGATACTATTTCCCGTCACTACTCCGATCGCGACCAGGCCGCAGCACGCCAACACCCCGCTGCACCACGTGAGCACGTTAATGTCCCCTCTCCTGGCCCATCCCCTCCCTCTTCCCCGTGCAGCGGAGTTTCCATCTGGGCCCATTGACGAACACGGAGCGCGTGCCATCTCAGGTGCTGCGAGAGAAAGGCATCGCCAGTGGTGCATGGTGCGAGGTCTGGTCGACCGCAACCGATCGGCTACGCCGCGTCTTCCTTGTCTCGCCATCGCGAGGTCCTCCCGCGCAGAGCCGCGCAGAGCTGGGTTCCCCGAGCGGCTGTCTCGAGAGACGGCGACGTCGTCCCTTCGGCTCTGCTCTGTTCTATGCAACGGCTGGGTGTAGTGCTGCTTGGCCTTGCCTTTTTTCCCACCTCGCAGGCCGACCCTCCGGAGCTATGGCGGACGCCCTGGACACCGACTTTTCTTTGTCTCTCGAGAAATCTAGACCGGCCTTGGGACTCTACGTGTCTCGGCTCGAGGCGACGTGCCTACAGGGAGGTCCTGGGCTCTCTGCCCCTGGATGAAGATCAATACTACTACAACTCTACAACTCTATTTCTCTACAACTCTACAACTCTACAACTCTACTACTCTACAACTCTACAACTCTAAAACTCTACAACTCTACTCTACTACTACCACCACCACCACCACCACCACCACCACCACCACAACAAGCCAAAACACCACCAGTGCGCGACCAGCCCCACGCGAGAAAGAGAGCCCACATACACCGCATCCCCACGACCGAGAGGCTCCGCCCAAGCTGACATACCTCACGTCCTCATCCCCTGCTTCTCCTCTCCTCTCCTCTCTATGCCTCTCCCCCCCCCCCCCNAGAGGCTAGCGGGACGCTTGCTCTCCGCTCTCCTGGGAACTCCGTCTCTCTGCGCTGCACGCTGCTCCCCATCGCAGGGCTATCGCAGGGCCGCAGGCCCAGACTGCAGGTCGACAGGTGAGAGGAGAGTGGAGAGTGGAGAGTGGAGAATGGAGAATGCTTCCTGGCGCGCCCCGCCCCGGCCAGTGACGCTGTGGTGGTGTTGGGGTGGCCGCCGACGAGAGTCCTGGGTAGAACTCGGTCGGACCTTTCATACTTTCTCCCCCCCCCCCCC